>JAMKCH010005524.1:0-55483 GCA_023653785.1 Ophioderma brevispina
AAGGCCAATTGTTCAATTGGTTGATATCACTAAACTCCTTGTATCGGTGAGTGCTGTTCGCGTCTGTGCATTTATCAACTATTTCATTATTGATGAATTTGAACTTAGAACATAGATTGTGTGAAATAAGTCTTCCGTCTAACTAAGTCACTCCAAAACCAGATATTTTCCTTAAGATGGTAAATCAGTGTTTATGTACTAAAAGAGCGTTTTCTGTTAACGTTCGTTTGTGTTTAAAGTTGCATTATTCTTTTAAATTTTATGGTTGATCAAAGCTCAACAAAAAGGCTATCTTGATAGATGGCTATCCTGTAATACACGCTCATTGTATTTCTAATGTATTAAATTGTTATCAAAGGGCAACATTTACGGAATTAGTCAATTAAAATCAATAACATCAACAATTCCAGTTTAAGTGGAAACTGCTTCTGTAGTTGAAAAGATATTTTAAGGGGTAAAAAGTGAATTTCAATTAATTTAAAATTTCATATTTTTAGTATTTTTTAATACAAACAAAAGTGATTTTTGCCTTTTCTTATTTTTACCAAACTCCTGAGTTGTAATATTTAAAATAAAGTTAGTTTGCAACCAAGGATCATACAGTGTTTAATGAGGTGTCAAATTAAATCTTTTGCAAAGAGCTAATAAATAAACCTTAATATGTTACCATAAATAGTATATATTTTTATCTATATGATTATTTTTAAATTATTTTGTTTTTGTTTTTTTAAATCCTACGATGGAATACTTTGTCCATGTAACACTTCAGATATCAGATATCAGATATTCAAAGATTCACTAAATCTAAGCAAGCGCTTTAACTTGTCATTGCATTCTACATCGTACGTTGTTCAGTTGATGAGCTACATTTCTAAATGTACTTTTCGCTAATTAATTATGCAAATGAGTTAATTAATATGCAAAGAACTCCAGCACTAGCATCACACATTTCTTCCATGACGAGAGCGCGATGCCGGTGTAATGCTTAGTTGCAGAGATTCACTAATCATTGACTTACCACCTAATAGGCAAGAGCGGTAGATGATCGTCGTCAAAAAACCTTATGCATCTATTCTTGGTCTGACTTGGTTGTGCAAATTCTTCTAAGTGCATTTAGCAAATATTGTTAACATTGCTATATACAATATAAAGTACTCAGTAAATAAAGTAAAAATAACTATATTTGATTAGCTCTATAACAAAATGAAAATGACTTAGGAGGTTACGTTAAATAGTCTTAATGGAGTGCTATGGCAACTAAGATGTGGATGACGATGACGACTACAACACAAAGTGATCTTGTACTTTCTTGAGCATTGTATAAGTAGATTCGTCAAATCCTTGAATTGAAATTATTCGACAACAATACCAAAATTGCGCCGATCAAACACGTGAAGGGCAGGTACAAATCAACTAACCGGAAATATATTTATTTAGCAGCCTTTATTTCTAAAATAACTGTGGGTTCAACAATCTGTGACTTCACTTTTTTCATTGACAATGAAAATTAAAAGATAGCTTTTATATATAATGAAAAAAGGGCTGCGAACTTTCTGGTGTTGTATATAAGAAAATAAGGATGAGCTAAAAATATTTGAAGTCCCAATCCTCAAATCACACTTCGCTGTGATTAATTCGTTTTATAATTGACAGTAACATATGAATAAGCCACTTAAAATCCGTGTGTTTTGTGCAATTATCGGTACAATCAAAGTTTGTAAACTAAACAATGGTACTGCTAGTGAATTTATTCATCTTCATCATCATCATCATCATCTTCATCATCATCATCTTCATCATCATCTTCTTCATCATCATCATCATCTTCATCGTTATCGTCATCGTCGTCGTCGTCATATTTTTTATTATTATTATTATTATTATTATTATTATTATTATTATGCAGTTCTATGGCAATATTGTGCTTTATTCCGTTAAATAATACCTTCATCACCTCCCGACTTGACAATAGAAATGCTCTTTTATATGGAATTTCAAATACTCTTCTTGATAGACTTAGCGGACAGAAAACGCTGCCTGCTCGTGTACTCGCAAACATGACCATATAACTTATACCGCATCACTGGTTGCTATTCGTCAACGGATTCATTTTAAAATGCTTCTGCTCACATGAAAATCGTTAACATCATCTTACATAAGCCAACTTGTTTCTCGTTATATAGCAAACCCTGACTCTTAGATCATCAGATAAATAACTGCTTCTTTCAACAGCTAGAACATTATCTTCTCTCTAAATGTAAAAGAGTGAAAATTCAACTCCCCTAAAGAGTGAAACTCTTGTAAAAGTTGTTTGTACTTTAAAAGAGGGAATTTCCACTCCAAAAGAATGAAAATCAATAAAAAAGAGCGGACTTAGAGGGTTCGTATGGTAACATTTCTTCATGTGCACCCAAATTGTGGATCAAGAACCCCCTTCCCATGGACATTCGTTGTACTTCAATCAATGTTGTCAAACATACTTGTTCCCATGTGCATATGAAATTTGATTTGTTTTCATTATTATTATCATTATATTGTTATTATTTTAATTAATATTATTATTAATTAATATAAATTAATCAAATTCCATATTTCAAATTTCGTACGACGTACCAGGATTTGCTAAAGACACTATAGACAGCTGTCGTACAAATCATTCTTGTCTCATGCATATGTAATTTCCGCCTTATTCCACAATTAGTATTAATATTATGGTGTTGTCGTTGTTTGTTATTTATTAACAACCATAGAAATTCGCCTTCATTTGAGCTCTGAAGGAACCTTACTATCATATCGAATCGAGATATATACTGAATGTAATTTTGCATGACTGGTATAGTAACATCATCACACTCCTTAAAGGGAATCGTTGCAAAAAATTTGAAAACTAAAGTGTATGTAAGAGGGCAGTGGTCTGTCAAAGGGATCAATTAAAAGAAGACCAATGTATATCTATATCTTACATCACATTCGGTATAGAATGTGAAAAAATACCAACTCGATGCAACCACTATTAGATATTACAAAGCGTTCCTTCCTCAAAATTGAGATTTACGTTATACATGTATAACTTAGGCTCGCCTTATTTAGGCCTTTTAATACTGTGATCACTGTAAGTTGAAGCAAAAGAATATGCACTATGGGAAGTACCTAATTGCGCCACTATGTTTGCGTCTTGAGTTACAAAACACAGTACAACCTTTCCCACTCATCATCTCAAGAGTAGAGTGTTTTAAAGTTTCCATCTACCATTATTTTTAGAATCACTCAATCTTTGCATCCAAGTGTTTTCAGTAAAGAATGAAGTTTTATCGCATTTTAGGGCCACCGGTTGAGTAGCGGCGAGTATGTAGATCTTAGGGTGTAAATTTGTGCGGCGTTGTTTGTAAGATCTTGCCATTTAAACACATGGGAGGAGTTTGCAAGAGTTCTGACAAAAGGAAAATAAGTGGGACTGCCTATTTTTTTTTGTAATGGCAATTTGCCAGTCTATATTCTAAGAATGTATTTTAATTCTTAAATTTTGGGATAGTATTAATAATAACAAAAGTCAAGGTAATCACGTAGCCGAATTAGATTCGTGCAAAGTTGTAAGACGGTATCCGCTGACATAAATAATAATAATAAAATAATAAGAATAATAATTAATATAACGAGCGTTCTTTTACACACCTTTACCAGTGCCCCAACTAAGGTGTTTTCACTCCGGGTGCCTAACGGGGGCCCCCGCCCCCCGGGTTCCATGGACCCCCCCCCCCACCCAAGGAGAAACCACTTCCCGAGGGAAGTTTCAAATGAAACTCAACCCACCTTTGAGGGGTTATAAGGCAAGGCCACCCAGGTGCAATATAAATGAGTTATGTGTAATCGTCTGGAAACTAGGGGCAAATCATTGTTGTCGAAAATGCGTCAAAATCGGTCAAGAAGTTTATGATGATTTCCGCGACCCTGCTTCCACAGCATACACATGCAAATCATTTGATGTTTATATCGCCTCTAGAAGGACCAATTTAACAATATTAACACAACACATTACCCATTTTGTACTTCTTCATTTTTTGTGGGGGCATGTCGTATTGCCATAGGTTTTGTACAGCATGAGCGCAGTCGTTCGATGATGGAATCGCTTCTTTTCAGCCACATAAACGGAGTTAACATTATTTTTTCGGATTATGTAATTAATTTGTTTCATGCATAGGAACATACAAAGCAGAGAAAAATATTTCTGGCAAACATGGGTTTGGCTAATTTTTATTTTTAAAAATCACCCTCCCGTGGGCCAAGGGGGCGGGGTGGGGGTCCTAGGGGACCAAAGCTAATATCTCATTAACGGGCAAGAAATTTTAGTAATCTTTTAATGGAAGAAGGAGCGCATCGATAAGTTTACACAATACAAAAAATTTAGCGTTCGGAAACTATTTGTCACGAGTGAGAAATCGCCGTAAAAAACAAATCTTGGGTACTATGGAGCCCCCCTTAGGCACTTAAGTGTTAAGTGCAGAAACAATCAGATATGTATACCCTTTACAAAACAACTAGCCATTATGACTTAAATAACAATCTGTAAAAAATTAAAAATCTTTACTACAGCTTAAGCTACATCATGCAAATGACAATGGATAGAAAGAAAGAAGAAAAGGGAGGGGAGGGGGGGGGGAGCTAATGACTGTTATGAAGTAATAGATGAGGGTATACAATTTTTTTTAATCACTGAGAGAGCCGCAGGCGGATGTGACGGTAAATTGTTTCCCAATTCGAATCTGCAACAAAAGGTTCCATATGACATGTTGAAAACCTTGAGAAACAAGTAGGAATTTTGAGCGAAACATGAAAATGTGATAAAAAGTTGGAGTTAATGAAAGTTGAGTTGAATAAAAGAAGGTTATTAACCATTGTATCTTTAAGTCATAACAGAATAATAAATAACACTGGTTTGGTGGCTCTCTTTGGTGGTTTTTGGTTTATAGTATCAAGGCAATATGAGCTTGATTTTCTGTAATAAGTTATTTAACACACTGTTGATTAAGGCAATTACGATTACACCGACAATAAGGCTAAAATCATTGAAAGTCGTTGGTTTCTACATACGATTTTCGTGTAATATGTTTAGTCTTTATTTGATGAAATTGAAGAAATTGTATTTTTGGGGGATGAAAATGAGCTTGTTTTACTTAAATTCCTTTTACACTTAAGTGACCAAGGGTTTTCCACTCCCGTTGGTTGGCCCGGGGGGGGGGGGGAGTCCATGGGCCCCACCTAAGAAACCACTTTCCCGAGGGAATTTTTGCACTAAACTTTATACTACATGTGAAGGACCATAAGACAACCCCAAACAGCAATAAAAATGAGATTTTTATTTTGGGTGCAAATTAGGGAAACATGTTTTCAAAACACCGAAAATGGGCAAAAAGACGGAAATTCAAATGAGCCTTGCGCTTTACAGCAAACATTTTGAAAACTTATTTTATGTTGATATATAATTCTATAAGACCCAAATTACTTATATTTAACACAAAACCCGCAGTTTGAGGGAATCCTGTATTTTTTACGGTTTGCAAAATACCCGTCATTTGCCCCATAGAGTTGGTACAGAACGGTTTGGCAACGTACATGATGATTGTGTGTTTCAGCACCATAAAGGTTAATTATTTTTATGTTACTAATAATTGTTTACTTACTGTATGTGTGAACTTATATCAGCAAAAAAAAATTGGTTTTTGGTTCTCGTTTCTTATTCTTATTTTTAAAAATATCCAAATGACTTCCGTTAGTTCCATGGGACCGCCCCACTACTTATCTCATTACGGGCTTGGCCGATGTTAATTATTTTGGTATGAAAAGAAGCGCATTTAAAATCAGACATTATAAAAATTCGGCGCAAAATCCCACGCGTAAAGCGGCCATCGCGAAAACAAATTTGGTGTCCCTAGGCCCCCGGTCACTTAAGTGTTACTTTACACGCATAGTTCACTTTACGTCTAAACCGTATGGGCTTAAGCGGACACAATTCTCGCAAACCACAACTTTAAAATTTCATACATGTGTTCTTTTTCCTTTTTTCATAACGCATGTTGTTCAGTTAGAAAAGTTTAATTATTAAAGGGATTTATTCAAGAAGAACAAACCCTTCGAGATTATTCCATTTATTTTTTGTTTTGTCTTTTGGCCCAGATGGCCTTATATATCATTTTTAAATCACATATTTATTCCAATTGTATCAGCGTGAACCTGATATGTCATCAATGTTTAATCACATGCATAATTGATCAAAGAAGCGTTTCCCGTATGAACTGTTATACATTTTGCGCAGATTTTAAATCGATACTAATAACCTATTCTAATTCCAGGTAGTTGTCAATTGTTATTTCGCGAACTGTGAATTGCAAGATTCTAACTGACATTTTGGGTTTTTGTGAAATCTACATTTCCTAAGCTTTAAAATAATGTATAATTTCTTTAGGTTTTTAAAATGTAAATTTATTTAAAGATCCCACTTCTGCTAAACTTCTGGTTTTACGTACGTATCTCAAAATATTAATCAGAACCTTGTACTTCTCAGTTCACGAATTTTAGAAGATGTCCAAGTATTCTTTTTCTTAATCATTCCTTCACATATTTCTTTATGATCTTCATTTAACTTGAGATTTGAGATATTTTAACCGTACGTACGAATTAAAGTTTCTCTAAAGGGTATCCACAAAAAATGGTGCAAGTCAAAACACCCTCGTTGAAGGTGAACAAATAAAATAGTGATGATGTTTACATTACGTTATAAATAAAGTCTTAGCTTTTGAATACCCTTTACAGCATCCAATTTTGTTGTTGCAATCCACCAGAGATATGGCTGATATTCTAAGAGAGGGTGAAATACCAATTTTGCCACTTTTATCAATGTCCCCTTTTCTCAGTAAATATTCTAAAATGACTTCATTAAAATATAGCACACTCAACGGTTTTTTTCGCCAGAATTCCAGTCTGTGATATTTTTATTCAATGGTGCGTTATTGTTATAATAGATAGCGACTATTGCCTTCCTGTCCAATGCGTATTTCACACAGCATAACCTCTAATGTACTCAGTGACATAAGCATAATCTTGCTATGTTAAATAGCTATTTCTCTTTCATATACAGCCAAAGCACTGGAAAATTCAGTTTTATACAAATTTTAGCTTAAATATTAAAATTTCGACCTATTTTCAGCACATATCTGGAATTCCTGGGATTAGGATGTGTCACAATTATGATGTTATTGTAACATCAAACGGACCGATATTGGTACTAATTTGGTGTCAATAGAAAGAGTGAAACATGCAGCTATAAATTATATACCAAATTGCGGATTATTTGCTAATATTGTTAGCAAAATAGTAGAGTAGGCTGCCTTGCCTCTTGGTGTGCAGGTCTTAAATAAACAAATTTACACCAAAAACATTTTCTAACAGTTTTTCACATATTTCGAATTCACATGAACAGAAAAGAACAGATTATACGATCATTCAAACGCTATGAATTTCACTCTTGATCTGGGACTATCAAAATAAACAGTATATTTTGACAGGACAACAACAAACATTGGGACAGGACAACAACAAACAATAGTTTCCTTATTTAATCAGTACCATCTCCACAATGCATCGTATGATTTGAATGAAAGTTTCCGTAATGAAAAAACAACTTTATTTTAAGATAAATTAATTAAGTTTTTAATAATATTTTAGAAGAAAATAATTCATGTTCGCGGCTTGCGTTTTCTGGGTGACACACGTGCATATTTGCATCAAGGGAAGTGGCTTTTGCAATCGAACAACATTCGTTGATTGAATGGTACAAATAAACACAAAGAATATCATCGATTCCAAATAAGATTTTATTTAAATTTATTTATTGTAAAGTTACGCACAAGCTTACATATCTGGAAACTGTTTCAATAAAGATTGGTAGATAATAAGATTGTGTTAGGTAATAGGTACTTCAGCATTTTTATTGTTATTTCCTATCAAAATGATTTGTTCTTTTAATGACATTTATATAGATTGTAATAAAAATGTCAGGAAGTTGCAAGCCTTGTCTCGTTTATAATACAATGACAGCAATAAAACAGTATATGTAAATCCATTTTGAACTTTAACTTTTGATGAAATATCAATTATTAATACCAATTTCAAATAATTTTTGATGAACATGACAAGTGTGTTCATGCAAGTTATACATGCATCTATAAAGACCAAGTGAATTAATTTTCTGCATTAGTATCAGGTGTTTAAACAATTTTGACAGTTCCTCCCGACCACTTGATCAAACATTTTACGAGAAATGCAGCACAATATCCCAGACAATATCGTGATAATATATGAGTCAATTGCGGAGAAAATAAAACACACACACACACACACACACACACCTATCAGCAACACTCACACACACAGACACAAATATGTATACAACACATACCTTTCACACATACAATGTACATACACCAACACAGATGTAAAGACAGTCACGTGCACGAGCAATTTAAACAAATTTGAGATTTTATAAATTCATCTAATATTTACAGTACCAAACAGGATAAACGCCACTTTTTTCAAGCAATTGATATTTGATAGCGATTGCTTGAAAAGCGTTGACAAATTATTCCCTTCATATTATCAAACTATCTGGACATTTTCGAAAAGAACGAACGTAAGAACTCTTAGTATCTTTCTATACATTCTACCTCAACACCTATCTATATTTGTAAACAAATCGACAATGTAGAAGTAAATCTCGCGTCAGAACTGTCCAGGAGTAGTATTCGCTTTCAAACAAATTTCTATGTTCATATATTTATAATTAAGGGAGATTTGTGCTCAACATTTTCGAATTTTAAATCTTATTTTAAAACATTCTTGTTTAAGGCGCAAAATAATCGTAACTGTATCACATAGAGTGCTATGGAGTGTTCCGAGTATATAATCTTAATGCAAAATTTTCAAATCAAATGTTTCCCAAAGTGATAATAGTCCAATAAGAAGTGCCAACTTCAAATTGAAACGAAGCAACACCCATATCCTTAACGAACATAAATCGTTAGAGAAAGCTTACCTTAAGCCCTCTTACTGCGTCCCGTACTGTTTCTCGCTGTTACTTTCTGTTATATAACCAAGTATATAAGAACAAGGTAGCGCGTACCAGAGTCAACGTATGCCTCCTATCGAGTCTTGTTGCCAAATATTTTTTGAGGCATGTTCTGTAGCAAGATTTATTGCATTCCCACTGGCTCTCAAAGAAGTGATGAGTACGTTGTACGTAGGCGAGCTAGCGTGGCCAAACCCTTAATGTAGCATCCACAACCACTACGCATAATATGTTGTCGCAAAAGGCGTCTACCACTCCAACTTCCACGGTCCAGTAGAGCTCACGGGATACCGAAAACTACTCAACGAACCGCATGTACCTCGTTTCCTGGTGGCAAATAAGATTAGATTACCCAAGCCGCAGGCTGAAGAGGAAACCGAAGCTGCCAAATGAGTGTTAGATATTAATTAGACTTTAACACCTAGCGACCAGCCTCTCTCCTAAAGTCGTGTGATACATAATACTCATTAAGTTAAACCCCTCTTTAGTTTTCGTTCACTTGTAATTTGGAGCAGGAGTAGTCGTTAAGTTTCCTTAACGTTTTTTAGTTTATAGCCAATCATGGACGTGTTAAGGTTGATGTAATCCACGTCACCATGTCACAGTATCGGGGATTACACTAGCTCCTATAGCCTTGCTATGTCGAAATAATACCCGAATTCTAACAAGCAAGCGAGAAAACTAGGAAGTGCGTATTGACAATCGCCTATTTGACTTTACAACATCTAAGAACCGTTTTTGTTATCCTGCTATAACAAAGCGTTTTAAGTATAATATGCATCAATAGCAATTATACATATTTGATGAGAATTGATAAAATCTAATTAACGTTATACCTAATTTTAAAGAATAGCTTAAATTGTACCCTTAACGTATTTTGAAGATACAGAGGAAAACAGCATTATACTACGTAAATCAAATTATAAGAGTTGAGAAATTGTAATCAGAGGAGTATTTTAATATTGAAAAGACGTACTATTATTAAACGGATGTGTAAGACCAAACTGTATCTCATGCATTTTAACTATTTAGGTGGAACAACAGCGATGTTTTAAATTCAGCTGTTTATTGAGTTATTTAGCATGTAAAGTAGTGGCACTTTATCTATTTTATTACCAGTTGCCTACCTTAATCAAAGGCTCAATGTGGGAAACAGTGATGAAAAATTGCAGAAAATGACCGATGCCCCTAATCAGAAGTTGGTGTTCCTCAAAGCTCCTTACGGTCACCCATGCTACATCCCTGATTATTGAAATACTTGGTACAATACATTTTTGCCAATAGGCCAAGGTGACTCAAATGAATTGTATGCACTTTCTTGAAATGTGCTTTACATTTTGAACCAAGTTTTGAGAAATTGTAAACAAACAAAACTATAAAGCGTAAACAATCATGTTAGCGATCCGTTAATCCGTGGTCAGCATGGTTTGGTGAAAAACAAGTTTTGATTGGATATGTACTCGATATAGTCTTAAGGAAGAAACACATACAAAAATATGTGTTTAGCTTATGGTCAAAAATGAAATAATAAGTATTAATTCTTCCTATCTTGGTCCATTAAAACTTGGGTGAACATGCTTCCCATTATGCCCTTTGAGGGTAGAAATAGTCTTAATAAACATGATAAATAGTCTTAGGGTGTACGTCGTTAGAGTAACGTGATACGGCATGGCCATGTTAAACGATAGACTGTAACAAAGAAAAAAATAATGAAAATAAAAACAAAAATAATCAAATTATGCGTGTAATTGCACTCGCCATGAACAGAAAACAACTTATTGTATAACGATATTGATGCCGTTAAGAACAATGTACGAAGAAAAGATATAAGGATAATGGATTTAATGTAGCCGTCTCGAGTCCTGAACTGCCCTCCTCAATAGTAGGGTCACAAATGAAAATCCCATTATCGAGATTCGGGGAAGAAGATTTGAAGATGTTTTTCTATAGTTTGAAGAGTGCCGAATCAGAATTTCCGGGTCCATCTTCCGAAAAATGTAGGGAACACTGTAATGTAAGGGGTAAAATTATAAGGAATAAAAAGGTATAGTTTATCTAGGTTCTGACCTTTAGTTATACGGCTACAGCGGTTTCAACAAAATCGGAGCATTGGATAAATCTTACCACAGGATAACCTTGAACCTAATAGGGCTGAACCTGTGTAACCAAAGGTCGGAACCTAGACAAACTATACATTTTTAATCCTTAAAACGAGACAATTACCTTGGTATACATTTAAACACAATTTGACAGATTTACTCAAGTACTAACCCCCCCCCCCCCCTTATTTTACAATATTCCCCACATTTCACAGAGGTTGGATCCAAAACTTTCTGATTCAACACACTTTAAACTAAAAATAAAATCTTCACATCTTCTTCCCGAACTTCGAGAATGAAATTTTCATTTGTGACCCTATTATTGAGGGGGGGGGGGGGGGGGGTAGTGTCAAGTGTATGTAGTTTTCGTAGTTACAATTGCCAATGACAGAGTGCTATGATGATAGACTCCGCAGCAGTCTGCATCGACCAGCTCTCATTTATGTGAAGGTATTGAAGGAACAATACAAGTAGAATCTAGTATTTGTCTAGGGTCTCTTCTGTTGTACTTTTGGGATAACATCAATTATTGCAACTCTTTATTACCTATTTGATACAATGGTCAAGGCCCAAATACCTTTGGCATTTGCCCCAAAAGGCTTAACGGAGATGAAATTTAGTATTAAACATACTGAAGTTAAATAAGAATTAAATCAGGATGAAAAAAGTACGGTGTCAAGGACGGAGTACAACAAAAACAGTATTCCCACGTGTTATTCCGTTTTGAACTAACACCAAGCAAATAGTACAGGTTCAAGGACGAAATGTAACAAAGACGGAATTCGCATGTCTAATTTTGTTTTGAACTTAAAAAGGCTAAGTAATAGCACAATTGGTGGTAACATATTATCAAATTATACGGATGCAGATAATATCATTATTAATATGTCATGCACAGTGATGTGTAACATTTGATCCAGGTGAAGAGCGAATGTCATTGTCATGCAAGAAATTAGTACTGTGAGAGAGTACCTCATTGGGTTGATTCGAGCTCTAATTCCACTTTATTTGGGTCACTTGTTCATTCTTAAAATATATCAAATTTCACACAACATCAAATTAACAAAATGAATGTTTTCCACACTCACACACAAATAAATATGTGATTAAAAATACTGATGTCGTGTCTCATCTTTTTAAATGTGTTATCAGTGCTGCTATTAATTTCTTAAAATACATGAAATAGGTCAGCAAAAATGCAATCAAACCATTTTAGTGCAACCCTTAATTCTGCGAAAACCATTAAGAAACACCGCTGCAATTATGTGATAAGGAACAGACGCCCTCATCTTTTAGCCTAAGATTCAGTTGATATTACATATACTACAAAGATTAGGTCAAATAAAAAAGCGAGGTTTTGGGGAGGGTGCTTACCCTTCACGATGGAAATCAGCAAAAATAAAGCCGAGTTTCCAAAGTCAAGGCAATTCATTTCTCAATCTAGTTCTGTGTTGACTAAATAGGCTAAGCCTCATATGGCAATAGGTGCATTATAAACATATAAGGTTGCAGCCATTTTATAAAGTCTAGACCTGCCCCGAACAATGATGCGTAATATTTGGACCACGAAAACAGCGATTAGCATAAAAAGGTGACTTCTTCAATATCAAATTGCAATCTATTTGGGACACATACCTGGGGGAATGTTATTTGGCAAACATAATACCTGACTTTATCAAAGTCGTTAAAATATGTTCCCGTCACATTATGAGCACACAATCCACATGTGGGCTATTGGGGTGCATTTTGGGGGTCGGTAAGGCGGATTCAGGTTTTACTTTGTATGCCTTACGAAAGGCATAATTAAAGGAGAGGTTTATAAGGGTCAGCTTCAGACCTCAACCAGCGGCTGCTCACCGGTTCTGGTCGGTTCTTTCTGGTTAGAGCCGGTTGCTAGTGTTCTGAACAATAGCTGCCTTTATATCCCTCATGAATATATTCATGTTCATTGATTGGTTGAAAGTGTGTCACATGACCACAAATAGTTTCGAGAAAGAAACTATTTTCGAGAAAGAGAGCGAAAGAGAGATCACGGGGAAATAGACGCCTATTTTCCCTCTGACGTCAGAGGGAAATAGGCGCCTATTTCCCTCTAGCCTCGATACCCGTCTTATCAGTTCCTTTATCGGTTCTTTCGCTGTGGTCAATACGACTGTTGACGTGATGCATGAGAATGCACAGACTCTTACTTGTATTTCTCAACGTATGCGTACGTTCGCATTAGTTATTGCTCTAAAAGGAACTTTGACGCATTGTTGAGGCTATTTCGTCGACACCCGTAGCAACAACATGGCTGCGCCCAGTTGCAATAACACCGGTGGGAACCTTCTGCACGGATAGTGAGAATACAAAGAAACTAATTACGTATGTTCTGTCAGTGTTCGAGGAGTTGTGTAAGGATATTAACACCGGTGATTCCCGCGGTGATTTTTATTTTAATGGCATGGAATGGACAACGCTGATCTCAACGCTGCATGACTGTGCACGGAAACAGAAAGGTGAGATATATGCAGTAAATTCCAGCAGTCAATTCGGTACGGACTTCAGCGCCATTTAATTACCGAAAAAGGTGTTGATATCGTAAGTGGGGCGGACTTTCCTCTGTCTAAAAGGCAGTCAAAGCTCTTGCCTAGCCTAGCCTAGCCCTAGCCTAGCCCTAGCCTAGCCCTAGCCTAGCTACAGAGTACAGTACAGTACAGGCAAGGCCTATTTTTGTTAAGTAGGCCTCAGGCTCAGTTTCACTTTAACCAATCAATGAACAAAAAATATATTCATGAAGGATATAAAACAATATTTAATGATCTTATTCGGGATCTTTGTGGAATCTATTGGTCCCCTCGGTGAACTGGGGGCGTGGGGTACTAAAATAGTACCCACTGCCCTCCAGTTCACCTCGGGGGCCAATAGATTCCACAAGATCCCTCATGATCATTAAATATTTGTATATTAACCGCTAGGCATCTGGTGGTTGAGTTTGAAGGTGTTCCTAAAGTCTAAATGTCAGAAAGATTAACCTACTAAAATAACTTATAGAAGCTATACATGTAGAATAACGTATCAAAAGTCACCGCTAATGGAAAGGGCGGAACTTGCAGAGAGAGAAAGCGGCAACCTTTATACAGGGGTCAATATTTCAAAGTGATCGATTTAGATGATTACACCAACGTGTTTACCATGTTTCAAGGATTAAAATAATGTAAAGTTTGTCTTATCTACAGACAATAGTTCAAAGTGATGACAGTTCAATGTGATGACTGCCCAAGGCCGTCCAGGGCTGAAGGGTAAAAACAACCAAAAGCACTCAGTTTATAAATATTCGTGCGAATTTTATTTTATATTTCTAGACGACTAAAACGAATAATCGGAACCCTTTAAAAATGTTGCCTCAAAAAAAAAACCGGTCAATCGTTTTTGCCTTACAATTATAAATCATGTATATAGTACTAATTATAAACCATGTATATAGTACTAATTATAAACCATGTATATAGTACTAGAATTTTTGTTTTATTACACCTCAATGTGACTCTAGGGAAGAGGTTGTAGGGAAACAGTTCAAACTATTCCCCAGTGAAATAGAACTTGTAATCGGAATCAGCCAATTAAAATCGCATGATTATGCCCATGAATATTCATGAGGTGTTATTAATTAATCTATTAATCTATTTTACATGTCCTACAACATTATTTATAAAGTTGGGACAAGTAATATTTCGAACCTTAAAACCGCACTTAAAATTTAAATAAAAGTATACCATTCCAAAAAAAAAAAACATAGTTTAATTCCTAGTTTTTAAAGACCTAGTTTTAAGTATGTCTCAGAAAAGGTTAATCAAAGTATTTCTAAGCATCTACCGGAGGGCAATAATCTTTCAAGTTCCATTCCTTTAATTGAAATCATTTAAACGAAAAAATTTCTTTCATATCCTTTACGCCCCTAGAGGGAAAAATGACTACCAACCTGACGATCACCGCAAAAAAGGGAGGTGGCGCAATTTGTCTTGTTGATCTAGGAGCAATTTCACCCCAAACACAAGGTAAAGGGTCCGCTCCGTGATTTTTGAAAAGTGGGGCAAAATGGCATTTTAGGGATTTAAGGGATACTGCTAATGTTCCTATCCTGTTTTGACATCATATACGGATTTCAGAAATGTAAAGGTCAATCTCAAGAGAGGTGGTTTTAAAGTTAATTGTACGCATCAACAACTTTTTCTTTGTTTTCAAAGGCAAAAGCAAGCCGTATCTGAATCACTTCATTGCATGTTCGCAATGAGCAGTTAAGCCTAAAAGTGCAATTTATAAAATAAAAACATTGTTTTCATTAAACATTGTGTGGATTTTTACCACAAGACGTGTGATACCATGACACCAGCACATATATTGACTAACTCATATTTAATCGAAAACGTGACATTCTTTAAATAAACCCAATTGTCCTGCCTGCTCGCGTCAACAGAATCTTAGATGCTTTGAAGTAGTTTGACTGCATGCAAGACGACCAGTCCATACAAACCACGTTGCTTTCCATTTAGAAGGAATCAAGAGGAAATGCGACATGTTACCCATATTTGATCTTTTTTTCAAAGCTTCGTTTTGCATGGATGTCATACGAGCCAAAGTTGACTTGTGTGTAAACTATAATATGATTGATTAAATTGTTAATAGACTGAAAGCGAGAGGTAAAAGAGAACGTGTAGTTGTCAACGTATCGCTTAATTTTATGCAACGCTTACCTTTGTACAACACATTTTTGGTTATTAAAGCCACATACGATTCATTAGAAATTGGTTGAACACCAAATATGAATAATGACTTCTATGAGCAATGGCACTTAATGTTCATTGCACTTTACACAATATTTTAGATTTGTGTCGTTTCATGTTTTATTTACCAACATGGAACACAACGGATAGAAATTCCAAATTCTTGCCTAGGAAATCGAATTCGCAGATAAATGCACCTTGAAAGCAAACGGTTCAGATAATATAAAATTCTCAAAATTTTGTATCAAAGTCTGAAGAATACGGTGTTGAACATGAAATTTACCTTTGAGTAATTTACCCAAAAATACACAAATGTATTCATCGAGAACAAAGAAGAAACAAAAGATTGATCGATATGGAGCAAAGACAGGAGAGAAAGAGAGCGAGAGTCATAAACAGGAAGGAGAGAGAGAGAGATGGAGAGCGAGAGAGAGAGAGAGAGAAGGCGAAGAAGGAAGATAAGACGAGTGAGAAATGGTAGTGAAAGAGAGTGGGAGATTTTTCTACAAGTGTTCTAAAATTAGAATATTTCTCTACTTAAGGTCAGCAATTTTAAAATTAATTTGATAACTACTATACGTGATTTCATTCATATTTTTGGATACACTTGACAAGCCAGTCACTTCTGTTTCAAGAATAATAAAAATAAAAATAATAATAAAAATGCATTCGAAAACGGTTTGTTTTGCGCCACACGGTAAGTGCTTTCAAAACAATTACATTGTTCATAGAAATACCCAAAGAAGTTTAATACATCGTAGACAAATAGTGAAGACAGACGGATGTAAGCTCAGAGTGGGGTAGAAGATACAAATTTATAGCATATTTCTGTTTTAATATTTTAAAATATTTAAATAGTTGTTGATGTGTACTCGTTGGTTTAATAGCAATTTTGACGGCATAATAAGTTTTCCATTTAAATGCTTCATTTGGTTAAAGGAATTTTCTGGTAAAAACAATATTTAGTCGCAATAAAAAGTTACAATTCCAATCGTTTTCCTATAATTTAATATTACGAATTTTAAGTTTCGTATACTTTCAAGGAAAAGTGGTCAAAATATGTACTGTTCTATTGCTAGTTTAGTATGATTTTAATGATTGATATTTAGGTTTGTGATTAAAACTCACAAATTGTTTTTTCCACTGAGGCTTTCTTTCGTTTCGCCTCTTGGCATTTTACATTAACACTTAAGTGACCAAGGGGTTTTCACTCCCGTTAGTGCCCAAGGGGGGTATCCATGGGACCCCACACTGAGGAAACCACTTTCCCGAAGGATTTTTTTGCACGAAATTTATACCACATGTGAAGGGCATAAGACAACCCCAATTCAGCAATACAAAATGAAATTTGTTATTCGGGCTGCAAATAGGACAAAATAAAGCAGTATTGGTTTCGAACATGGCAAATTGGACACAAAGAACAGAAACTTATTTCTGTTGCTATCTATTCTAGAAGACCGCCAAATCACATATATTTAACACAACCGTGAGTTTCATGGATCCTGTTATTTTTTACGGGTATTGCAAATACAAATCATTTCCCATAGAGTTTGTAGTAACGTTTAGCACCGTCCACGATGAAATTGTTTGTTTTTCTAGCACTACATAAGGGTTAATTATTTTTAATGTTACTAATAATTGTTTACTAACATGTATGCGTGAACATTATCAGCAAAAAAATTAGCTTGGTTCTTTGATAATTAAAAATATTCTCAGATGACTTCCGTTAGTGCCCAAGGGGGGGGCCATGGGACCCCCACTTATTAACTCATTAACGGCTTGGCCGATTTTAATTTTTGCTATGAAAAGAAGCGCATTTAAAAGTCAGACAATTACAAAAATTGTCACTTAAGTGGTTATCATTTCAACACAATAGCGGTCGAATCAATGGAGTCCGGATTACCATCCAACATCTTGTCCCTATGGCATACATAAGTTTATGATTTCGTGCTTAGGATACAAGAACCTGAAAAACGTGGGCTGATAAAATGGACAAACTTAACAGATTCATATACATAAACGCAGTATGAAAATCATATGAATTGGATTGTTTGAATAAGGGACATTGATATAAGATTGTATACAAACCACATAACCGCAAATGCAAAAAGGCGAAGCGAGGGAAGACCGCCGTGGACTGATTGTCTGATTTTTTCTAACTTAACCCTTAATCGCATATTGTTTAGATATGTTTTTAAACAATATGTCTGCAGATTCTATTAATATTTTTAAAATTAAATGATGTTTAAACGTGGGTCCCGCTTTTTTAGACAACCTGAAGGTGTAAATATATTGGTAGTGAAAGCTGATGTGTAGAACTCTCTGGGGTAAACGCTGGCGGGGCGCCTTGGCACCAGGTTTATTCATAAACATAATCTGTCATCAAGTTTGTTCATTGGTGTTCGAATATGCTTAAAAGTGTAAAAATATAGACACCAAAAGACAAATTATCGGTATACCGTGTTCTTCTTTGACAATATTGCTGGGACAGCTTCATTTTTTATAAGATTTCATATAGTTCGAGGAGTACTTTTATAGTTTATGTTTGTTTGTTTTTAATGAATTGATGTAATCAATGATGTTCGCTATCTTATGCGCAAGTTTTCTCTTTAATTGGAATATTTCTAATTGTAAAAAAACTATAAGGAACGGCAATATTAGCACGCAACGTCATATTTTTACAATATTAGGGACTAAGTCAATCTATGCATTAAAATGAAGAGATAAAATTAGCTTAAATACCACTAGCATATGCATTTTTTCGTTGTAAGTTGAGATGGAAAATAGCAAATATTTGATTCACAGACAAAACAGACTTCAACGATTTGCAGAGATTGTTAGCTTGGTGTAAAAAACAAATGGTTGAGTTGAAGAATTAAATATTTCTCAATATATTACCCTGAAATTAGGGGAAAGCATTGATTTTCATGTGTGCCGTTATTATTTTTTGTTGTCTTTGCTTTTTCCCGATATAATTGCACTAAATAAATTTAAACTATGGAATAGACCAAATCAATTATCTTTAACAAAATGGTTTTGATAAACTTGACACGCAAGTGTTATGGATGCAAAATAGCGGGACAATAAGAGTTCAGAGTTTTCTTACTCTATTCTTACTCTATTGTAAGTTCTTCTGTTTGTACACCAATTTACCTGACTGAACTTTGAACGTTTATGTTCCATTTGATAAAACCTCCAGAACCCTCACACTTGCCGGAGATGCTACCTTTAGTAACATTGCACCCCGTACTTGGAATGATCTGCCACTTGCAATAAGAAGTATCCATACTGTTAATTCATTCATTAAAGTAAGTTTCCATCCAACATTAACCTTTTCTTTTTTGGTTTGCTGTGTTTTTCTTCACTTGTGTATGCTACAGGTGTTTTTTTTTTCAGTTGCTCTCTTACAGGGCACATGTGGTCCAGTGGATATGACGGCTGACTCATGATCTGAAAGGTTGGGGTTCGAGCCCCGCTGCGGCCAATGTGTTGTGCACTTGAGCAAGGCGCTTTACCCGATATTCGGGTAGTTGTTGGGGGAATATTACAATCTAAGTGCTGATAGGATTGTGCACTTGGCTAGCTGCCGACCTAGGTGAAGCGAAATGATTATAACGATTTATTGAAGGAAGTATAATAGTAATAGGCGACAGCGCAGTGATCTAGATAAAATTGCGCTTTATAAAACCCTCGAATTATTATTATTATTTATTATTATGAAGTATTTTTTATAACAGTCACTCAATCAATCACTGACACTTATAACGTGCCAAAAAACGAACTTCTAGTAAGGCGCTGAAAAGACAAATATGCAAAAAGAAAAGCAATATAATACAACCAGATTGGTTGTAAGCAAGTTCAAATAAGTTGTGCTCCAGAAGCTCTTCACAGATTCAGCGTAGTTGATAATCATGGTGCATAGCAGGAAATGGATCTGTCAGCAAATGTTGAATAATGTGTTCTGGGTTCAGTAAAATGTGGCGAAAATGTAGCAGTTGAGGGAAGGCGTCGTGTAGCAGTTCGTACCTAAAGTATGGCTGATATGTTATCGAGGCGTTTGCTGGTGGATGGACTTGTAAACGAGAACAAGGATCTTGAAATTAATACGCTGTCTGATAGGAAGTCAATGAAGTGAAATGAGGCCAGGTGTGATGGAGTCAAATTTACGCTTCTCAGTGATGAGACGTGCAGCAGTACACTGAATGTTCTGAAAGCGTTTAAAGCCCATTGGCGTGCGCAATACCGGATTTTGACGCAAAATCATGTGTTACGCATGCTCACGAGTAGAGCATGGGGTTAAGTGTCACTGACTCAAACATTACCCCCAAGACTTCTAACAGCCCTAACAGGAACATCGATTCCAGTAACATGAATTAATGGAAGAATCAATTTGTCAAGTTGAGACCTAAATCCAAAGATAATGCATTTTTTCAGCATTAAATTATAAGACATTGGTGGACATCTACTTGAGAACTACTGGCGCATTGCTTAATTTTGCTGACTGCTTGATTTGGGAGTGGGTCATTTTTACTCCAGGTCGAATGGATGCTTTGGGGGGGAATAACGAAAACATTTGGCAGCCAGAGGGGGAATCATGAAATTTTTTGTTTAAAAAAGTGTGTAAATGGGAAATCGGGGGGGATTCGAAAAAAGTGAAATCCCTCATTCTAGCCTGGCGTTAATAATGACTGCTCCCTTTTAAAAACAACGGCATATGATGTTTGGGCATATTGACACATGTCTTTGTCACAGCCTCGGTTTTTATAAAGTCCCTAGAGTTTTGTGGGGGACTCAGAGAGGTTCGCAAAACCTAAGTTTGGTCCCTTTAGTTGAAATTACCCGGTAATTAATCTTTCTATGGCATAATCAGTTACATGGTCTGTACCACAGACTAACTGACACATAGGTCTGAGTGTCATCTGCGTAATTGTCGAAAACGTAGATATAGACTGTATGAAACTTTAAATAAGGCCTTGACAATTCAATTGTAGTGCTTTTTATATCTTATTCAGGGTTTTATAAACGCCGTCTGCATATCCCATAGTGGCGTAGGTGTCAAAAGTGACGTATAACTTTGATCTATTTTTCTAAAGTAACATCATTGCTATATGTGCAACAATCACCAATTCGATGTTCTATGCCTGCACGAAACCCAGAGAAAAACTGATATTCCTCGTCAACCAGAACCAGGAATGGTCCTTGGCTCGAAAGACCACATCGACAGTATAGAAGTTCCACGTGAAAACAGGCAGCGTTGCAGCCCCGGAAACATATTGCTTGCTGACAAAACATTGAAGTCATCACCATTGAGACCAGCTCGGTCATAGTTACATCAGTCTAAAAACCTCTATAAATTGAACTTCAAGAACCCTATCAATTCTGGAAATTCAAAACCAAAATCTCATTTCTTCATTGACGATTTCAACAACCATAGTACCCAATGGGGTAAGTGAAACAATAAGACGGACAAAGCTGTCGAACAATGGTTAGACAGTCAACGTCTATGTCTCCTTCAAGAATCATAGCTGCCACCCTCATTCTATTTGCCCGGATTCTAGCTATTGTGAGCATTAAAAATCTTTATTCCCTTTTCAAGATGGTTCTGGGGATCCTTTCCACAACTCAAACTCGACATCGGTATCCAAGTCAACGCTTTGCAGTAAGATCACACAAAGTGCCTTTCGAGAGTCGCTGTAACTATAGGAAAGCAGAGTGGCAAGGATTCACTGATGACTGGATCAGAACGTAAAGAAGATTTCTCCAAACCCCGGCCCCATCACTGTGACAAAGTTTACCCAAACTTTGGTGAACAAAGGACTGCCCGGAGATTCATACACAGAGGCTGTAGGATGGAGTATATACCAGGCCTTTCCAAGGATATGTACACCACCAAGAATATCAAAGGAGTACACCACAAGTTTGAAGCTGATTCTGTAACACTGCCTACAAACCTTAACAGGATCACAGATGCCAATCCATAAAGTGTTGGAACTCACCAAGGACATCCGGTTGACTGAGCTCATGAAAGGATTGCTTGCAAACAGGAGGTTCTTTGTTCAGCTAGTAGTGAAGAAGAGTCGAAGAAGAGCCTCTCCTGTTCAACATCTATACCAACGACCAACCTAAGATTGCAGGAACCTGTCGTTTTAACTATGCAGACAATCTTGGAATTAGCACACAAAATGCTGACTTCACAGTTGTCGAAGAGAGACTCTCTAACGCTTTGGATGAAATCACTCTTTATTATGAGGCAAACCACCTACGTGCAAAACCATCCAAAACACAGGTGTGTGCTTTCCATCTACGCAACTGTGAAGCCAACATCAGCTTAAAGTAACTTGGTCTGGAACACACTTCGAGCACTGCGATAATCCTGTCTACCTAGGAGTTACCTTGGACCGCACTCTCTCTTATATCTTATAAGACCCACATCAAGAAGACGGAGAGTAAAGTATGTTCACCAAAAAACATCATGAACAAACTCACTGGCACAAAATGTGGTGCTCGCCCACATATATACCTTAAGGTCGATGGCGCTCGCCCTGTGCTACTCATGTGCAGAGTATACCTTACCTGCCCTGTACGTGGAAGATCAACCAATGCCAAACGCCCAACTCCAACGGAGAACTTATACATAGCAGGGGTTGCTCCACCAGACATCCGTCGTAATGTAGCGAGAATGCAAGAGCGTAGCTGCCAAGTATCTAATGTGAAGCAACCTTTTGTCTAGACAATATACCTGCTGCCAACCGCCGTAAAATCCATAGAGAGAGTTTCTTAAGTGAAGTCCAACTCCTTGAAACAGTCGCTAATGAGTTTAAGAGAGTCGCCTTGTTGAAAGAAAGACTTGCTAATGCTATCAAGTACATCATTGTAATTGAACCTGGTGAGCATCTTCCACCTGGAGCTGACTCCTCATGGTGATATCTGAACAGATTGAGAACCAGAACAGAATCGGCCCTGACTATAGGTTTCGCCTGCCGATACGTGGCCTACCTGGGGGAAGATCCGGACACTATCTGTGGTTGTAGAACAGCACCACAAACAATGAACATCCCTTGGTCTGCCCACTGTTGGAGCAACAATGCACAGACAAGGACATTGTACCCATCTCTAGTTAGATCATATTTGGACACAATAGGAAAATGATAATGTTATGTTGTATTTTGTTGTGTGTTGTTTGCTGTGTTGTGTGTATGTTATGTTGAATGTTATGTTATATGTAAATGTTATGTTATTTTATGTTCTGTTGTGTTGTATGCTATGTTATGTTATGTTGCATTGTTCTATATGTTATAATACGTTTGAAATATGTCCCTTCGGAACTGGAATAATCAATTTGAATATGATACAATGCTTATAAACCATTACCACCAACTTATAAAAAAATTCTTTTACCTTCTGCTTTGATACAATAGTCTATACATAAAGCGCACACAGTAAAGAATACAGGACATAGAGGAGTTTGTATATTTATCTTCTTGTTTTATTAGTCCGGTTATAGGTGACGATTACATCACGATCACTATTTATAAGGCAACCTTGCTTGCAATGTAAAGTTCATGCTGTATGACCCCAAATGACTAAGTTGTTAGCAAAATAAACACTCAGGTGACTAAGCGAACCTAACCTGAGCAGGTTCAAGTAGATATTACAATAAGCTACACGAGTGTGTTGATGCTTGATTTGAGAAGTTGCATAGCGTATCCGGTTTATTTTTATAAATTTATTGAATATTTAACAAAATGAAGAGCCACTTGGTTGATTCTATAATAATCGTTACGCCACGAACTGATTTACCAGGCCTGATTTCACACTGTTTAAAAAGGGTGAAGTGAATTTCATTGCATTTTCCATTCATCAATACCTTCATTTTTTCTGCTTTTTGTGTCGGGCATTTGAATGCTATTAGCCTTATACAAATCAAGGACATGTATTTGATCTTGTTTCTTGTGTGATAGAGTACATGTGAGTTGACAATGTTGCTTAACACGGATTTGTGAATTAGTTTGACTCCAGTCAAATTCCATTTGTAAATCAATAAGCGTTCACACGTGGCTTATGACCCTCAACTATATTTTATTAGTGCCTCTTTAGGTTCGTATGGCGACATTTTCACCCAAAATAGATTGTGTAAGTAGTGGAGTTATTCTAATTTGTAGTATTTTCGAAATCCTCGGAAAATATAAATTAATTTTTGGTTAGAATGATTCAGCACAGTTGAGACCAACGAACATAAGACAAATCTACAAGCGTCTGGCATATACAAGGCAGCTACAAAGGAATTAAGGAAGCCAGACGCAAAATTAATTTCATTTTTACAAATAAAAAGCTGCAATCCCTATTCATATTTCATCTATATACAATCATGAGCCATGAGCCTGGGGCTTCATTGTAACCTAATAGATATATAAAAATATACATAACCTTTATAAATGGTATCATTAACATTATAGTACAGTGAATGCTCGTCTCTATTGACGAGGAGTACGAGACAACATAAGATGTCATTTAAATACATATGCTTTTAGTTTTCTCATTTACTTTCAAAATACAGATAAAAGCGACAAAACTTATTTCTGGTAAACATTATGGTTTTCTCTTAATGTCAATTGTTTCCATGGTTTATTCAATACATTAACTAATGTCTTTAATATTCAAAGTAAGCAAACATCAGTATTTGAAGAGATACATCGAGATATTTTGATAGAAACAAGAGAACACTAAGTGAGGCTTACCTACTTTTTCCCGTAACCATTTCTTTCCTTTCAATGTATTTATTTTCTTTACTGTTCAATTATTTCTTTTTCTTTTTGGATGTAATTGTTTTATATAAAAGAGATTAGATATTTGACTGTTTTTGTAAATATAGAAACCATCTATTTTGATATAAATAAAAGACAAAGACACTGTTAACTCTATTCCCCCCCCCCCCATCTTCTTTTTCATCAAATTGAGCATATTTATGATTACATAATTATTTTTATGAACACGAATTGAAAGAAGTTACTACCTCAAAAGCCGAGATAGAAATCAAGCCTTAATCAATCCGGTTTTGCACAGTCCGATACATTAATGGCAGTCATAGCTTGACGTATCCCGCTTGTCTATCTCTATCTAACGGCCGCAGCCGAGATGCTGTTTTCGCCATGTAGCGCCAAATGTCCCTGTCTGTCATTAAACGGATTAGCAGCGATTTGCTAATCCGAAACATCGAAAAAATCATCAAAATTCATATTTTTAAATTTTTGTTACTGGCATGGACTTGCGAACATAACCTGCAAGTGGTTTGCTTGAAATCCGTGTTTTTAAGACGAGGCAGTACTTCTTATCTGATTCTGTAATTTTTATACGTGCGTATCAAAATTCCGACTTGAGATCAAAAAAGCTTTTCCAAATATCACAGATTTTCAGCGTGATATCGTGCACTATGATCAATACAGTTTGCCCTCAAACACAAACATTGTTGATCTTTGTTTATTCTGTACTGGTGTAAACCACAATCAGCTGTTTAGTGCAGATTTTGAGACACCGTCGCTGTATGTCTATTTGCGGGAGACGGTATGACAAATTTCCTCAAATACTTCATTTTTCACTATTTGGTGGTTTGTTTCTACATTAAAGCAGTTATATGGAATTGTACACACTTATCCCCGATTTATAAGTTTAAAATATGCATTTCAATATGTGTTTGATTCTCTCGCATTATCGCTGCTAATCCCTTTAAGTTGGGGATGTCAGATGGATCCTGCTGGATGTCTCGAGGAATCACATCAATGTAGTTAAAGGGGCGACGACCCCTGTTTTGGCACGGTAACTTCCAACATGTGACGTCTGAGACTACTTGATCAATTACACGATGACCGTGACCGGCAAATCGTGCACGGCGTTGGGCAACAGAAGATGAAATTGGAGGGATATCCCCATATATCTGTGCTTTGGTCATGTGCTCACGCCAGGATATGTTTTGTACTCGCATAAAAAAAAAAAAAAAAAAAAGATCAATACAGTTTGCCCTCAAACACAAACATTGTTGATCTTTGTTTATTCTGTACTGGTGTAAACCACAATCAGCTGTTTAGTGCAGATTTTGAGACACCGTCGCTGTATGTCTATTTGCGGGAGTTATATGGAATTGTACACACTTATCCCCGATTTATAAGTTTAAAATATGCATTTCCATATGTTTTTGATTCTCTCGTATTATCGCTGCTAATCCCTTTAAGTTGGGGATGTCAGATGGATCCTGCTGGATGTCTCGAGGAATCACATCAATGTAGTTAAAGGGGCGACGACCCCTGTTTTGGCACGGTAACTTCCAACATGTGACGTCTGAGACTACTTGATCAATTACACGATGACCGTGACCGGCAAATCGTGCACGGCGTTGGGCAACAGAAGATGAAATTGGAGGGATATCCCCATATATCTGTGCTTTGGTCATGTGCTCACGCCAGGATATGTTTTGTACTCGCATAAGAAGCCTGGTGCAGGTGCCATCCAGTCTATCCTGTAGCTCTTTCTTCATGTTTCAGGTCTCAGATCCATATAACAGGATACTCTCTACACAGGCTCTAAAGACTTTCAATCTTGGTTAATTGGAGATACCAGATTGCCATAAGTGGTGAAGTTTATTGCAGGCATTCCAAGCTTGTCCTTTGCGTGACAGGATATCTTTCTTGCTGTCGGCAACATAGGTACCTGTACCCTAAGTGCTAGAAGTCCTTGACCTCTTTGAGTTGGGCACGATCTGTAGTGCAGATAGGTTGATGATCATCTCCTCATTGACGGTCATATATTCCATCTTCTTGGCATTTAGATGTAGGCCAACTTTGTCTGCAGCATTCTCAAGTGCTGTTAGTAGATCTTGTGCACCACTTATCAGATCGGCTGTTAGAGCTAGATCATCTGCATAGTCAAGGTCTGTGAGATACTGACTTTGGTGACGTCTAGAACGTTTGGGTTTGATGGTGAGCCTTTGTCGCTCATAGTGTCAAGACTCTGTCTGAGGATGTAATCAACCACGTTTACAAAGAGATAGGGAGCAAGAGTATCTCCTTGGATGATTCCAGTAGCTGTTAGGAACTCCTTTGTGGGCCCATCCATGGTCTGCACAAAGCTAAATGGGTTATCATACATCATGGCAATTGCCTTGACAGTCTCATCTAGGACACCATAGTTGGCGAGAATATGCAGCATTACATCCCTGTTTACACTGTCAAAAGCCTTGGAGAAGTCTACGAACACAATTGAAGTTTTTTCTTCGAAATTCTCAACTCTTCTATGATCCTTCTAAGGGCAAGTATCTGAGGTAGTGTTGATCTGCCTTTGCGAAAACCATTCTGGTTCCGTCTGCGAATGGGATCTATGTGAGGAGTGATTTTGTTGAGCAGCATTGAGTTGTACATGTAGATCTTAGAGGCCAGTGGTGACAGTGTGATTTTCTGTAGTTTTGGGGTTGTTGGAGGTCGCCTTTCTTTGGTAGAGGAATGAAGCTGGCAACTGGTTTGTTTCCCGTGTGAGTGTTGTTACAAATTCTAACAGTTGATCATGGAATAGTGGATTCTTCCAGATTACTGCAGGAATGTTGTCGGGACCAGCTGTCTTCTTGGGTGTTGTTCAGTTCCTGGCAAATCTGAAGCTCCTCTATAGTGAAAGGTCCAGTTTGGATAGGAAGGGTGTCTGCTATCTTGGGATTAAAGAAAGGTTCATCAAGTGGACTTTCAATTGTGCGTACTCAGTCTACTCAAGCGGGATGCAGAACAACAAAAAATGGGAAGCATTCCCAGGAAAGGTTTTGGATTGGATGCGAATCACATTCTGACCAAGCTAGTACCTGGTCTAAAGGCATGCTAGAGGTAGAAGAGCATGACTTGGCTGTAATATTCAAGAGCCTAATACTGGTTGAGCGCGAATTTTGAAAGCAAATATCCTACAAGTGCGCACGCATACTCCCGGGCAGTATTGAAATTCCTGCCCGATGGTGACGTCACATGTCACATAGTCTATTGTCAAGAACAGAAAAAGACATGGACTACTAATTGCGAATGTGATCTAGATGTCCTGCGCAAGGCGGGTACTTGTACGTGGAATACAAGATTCTTTAGTTCATGGCTAGAATAAAAGAATTTCATGTTTCACGTACAACTACATAATATGTAGTTGACAATTCAATATTGGGCTTCAGTGGATTATCATTAAACATATTAAATGTATAGTTCATGTATTTGTGAATTATTTCTTAACTACCGTGTGCTGCCAAAAGACAGGTTTCAGTCAAACCAAGGCAACATGCACCATTGAATGTGATTAACGGGAAACATAAGACGTTGAAATGGTCGCATAATTTATCCTTGATTAGAGCTATACTTGACGTGTTACCTAATTTTACTTTGAAAGTTTTCTATGGTCTTCTCGCTCGAATAAGATCAATTATGTTCTCTATATCCGTGAATGTTCCTGTTTCAAGATGAGAGATTACCCTAACTCCTCCATTTTCCCCATCTTGAGCCGTATTTCATGCGTAATTCTTGCGTGCTCGTAACGTAATGGTTTTAGAAGACGATTGAGAGAAACTGCGTGCGATTGTGATAAAGAGTGTCATAGCTAGTTGAGGTGAAAGGCTAAACATGTTGCAATAATAACACAGATAAGACTTCAAATTACATGGCTTTATCCATGAATAGTTCAGTTGGTGTATTATATTAAATTTCAAGGGCCTGTTGGTTATTGAAAGTTATGCAAAGAATTCCATTTTTTTTAAATCGCGAAAAAGTATCAGAGAGTGCCATGTCTCCGTGACTAACTTTCAGGAAGTGACTCCAATATGGAATTATAAAGAATCACGCTACAAATTCACCTGCTATCGCCGTTAATTTGATTAGACTAGTGACTATATCGACTGCCTTTACCCTTAGGTTAACGGTCTTTAGTAATTACAAGAGTAGTGTGTCAAATTAAAAACAATGAAGTTGGCGCGATTTATAACACATATACATAGCGTGTAAGGCGTCAGGAAAGAGGTCTATGTGACCGGTGGACGTTGACGTTGTACTTTGGAAATTCATACATAAAAGTTTCATTTCTTCAATTAATCATACAAAATATTGAGACCATTTATAGAACTTATTTCACTGAACAAAGAAAAAAACATATATTATTACACAGACTACCAAGCACAAAGTGATAATAATAAAATAAATATCAAAACTAATTATTACAAGAGGAAAACATTTTGGAAACGATAACAGAGCAAACTTCACAGCTAAAAATAGGCCCAATTTAAAAAAACGAATCTGGAGAAAATCTGTGTTTAGATGGGTTTATTTATATATGCTATTTTAGATGTATAAACTTTAAGCTGTGTAAACACTTGCTTTGTCCAAAACTTCTAACACTGTTTGTACAGCGAAGGCTATTTCTTATGCCCTTAGTTCGCTCAGTATTTTGTTTGTATTACAATATCTAAAAGACAAAATCTTATCGGTGCATCAAACAGTTGCAATAAAAACAGATTTGTGAAACGTCTAGCATATTATAACTTCGAACAAAAGCGTCCTCTAAATGTTGTTTTGTTTGAATGCACTTAGCTCATTTAAAAAATGAATATGCATATTTGGAAAACCCATCGGATATACTGCCTGCTTGTCGGTTTACAATGGTGGGTAAATTCATATGAATTGTATTGTGCACATTCATTTGTTGCCCACTGATTGTAGTTCCAGGTGGGTCAATCAAAAGAAGCTAGCAGGTCTGCAGTCTCGAAACCGACAAAAATGCGACATGCGACGGGTTCCAGATCGCATCACACAGGTTAAGGTTTGGGTAAGGGTCCCGGATGGCTTATTATATTCGACGAAACGAAATGAAATAGGCTCTATGCACCCATTGGATTACACGCGTTATTCCGTCAGACTAAAATGTATGATAGCGGAATAAAACGTGTAATCCAAATGGGTGTACTGAGCCTGTTTCGTTTCGTTTCGTCGAATATAATAAGCCGTCACGGATAAGTATAGGTATGGATCTAGTACACACATACCAAACGCCGATTTCTAAACATTACAGGCAAAAACGTGGATCCTGGGTTTACATCGCCATTGCATTACAATATGTAATGGGTTTTGGTTCTTGTATGGCTCAATGATGCGTCCCATTATCAACAAACTAACCAACTCGTAAGTTTTGAGTTTAATGTGCACCTTTCAAAATTTCACATCGGTGAAATCTGTCCGTGAAGCTGAAGCTATATTTGGCAGTTACTGCTAATTATGCCATTAACATTTTAAGCCATCTCCTTTAACATGAGATTTACCAAACGACGTTGTGAAAGTATGAAAGTAAAATGCCAACAGCAGGTCAAGTAAGTAGTAGAAGAGGCCATAGACACGGCATCAAATTGGATATGGAAGCAAAGAATTATAGACTTAATCAGATTATCCTTTTTATTATTTTTAAGATTATCAGACCTTTTGATCTCCCATGCTCATGAGAAGCACAGTAACACCTTTAAGAGTTTCGGTGAGATAAGCCATGCAATCAGGCGATTATCTGACCAGCTTATACTTAAAATACAACATGAAAGTTATTGAATCCACGTGCGAAATTAAAATAATTAATGTAAGTTTTTCAATGACGCTAAGAGCAAGTAGGATTTCTGCGCACTGTTCAGTTGACAAGCCGGATTTGTATATTGTTGTATACTATATTGTAGTATAAGTCACCCAAAACGATTGTCTGGCCATATGATAACAAAACAGGAAGGCCGCGTTTGATTTCGTACATGCTCTAAAATACATGTTAAAGACAAGAGTGAGTGAGTGTGCGTGAGTGAGTGAGTGAGTTGAGCTGAGTGAGTGAGTGAGTGAGTGAGTGAGTGAGTGAGTGAGTGATTGCGTGAGGCATTTCTGATCCATAGCCTCGTCTATTTGAAGGTTGGACGTTAATATTTAGCTTAGGTATTTAGGTGTGCCTTAAAGGCCGACTCAGAGATTTCCTGAGGATGGCGCCCTCCATTCCAAAAAAATCGTGTTGTTAACAGGACTAATGCTTTGTCCACCTTATACAATCCACTGTGGCGAAAGGCTTAAGCTTAAATCGAATTCCTGCATATAGAAAATCCACAACTGTTGTTTTAAAAATTCGGATCCGGAAATTTTGTTAACACAGTATCCGATGAGACGTAATACTACACATAAATGTTTACTGCATAAAAACGAAAAATCCGATTCATCTCAAAATTCGGAATTGCGCATTTGAGGTTACTATCTTTAGTTCTAGTGACTATTTTTATTATTACACAAAGTTTTTTATATTTAAAAAAAATCTTTCTGGTCAGACTTTAATATGACGTACAAGTTTGATTGTTCTTTGCAGAATGCGCAGTTGTATTTTCTGCTGTACTTGAACAAGAAAATATTTGAAATTTTCAAATTGCATTTCTTTTTTTGTTCCAAATCAACAAATGGCTTTAATTTAAGAATAACGAGCCAGGTTATTAATCCTGGCTGTTTGCATATTAATTTAAGTAAACGTTCATCAGAAAATGAAAATGTGTGAGGACCACGCGACGCTCGCTTACTGCCAATTGGCTTTTTAGAGATGTCCGCTAAAAAAGGGTACAACCGTGCTGCTCTCACCGGCTCAGAACGGATTTAGATGCAGGCGCATAGTAATATCTTATGAGTAGCATGCGTGTTAGACGCATGATATGGTTATGTCACTAGCCGTATCTTGAATGGGCTCCTTTACAAAGAAATGTCTATGGAGAAGGGGGGGCCAGTTGTTTTAATGTTGGTCTGCACGAAAATGCGTCTTTAAAACTTGAATTCTCTCCTCTTGTGAGATTCGATCGATTTACCCCGGGCTTTTTTGACACGTTGATTATTGCCGGAAAACTAATAAAGCAAAAGGACTAAGAGATACCAACGTCAATTGTAAAATATATTTTAGACACGAAAATTGCAGCAATCCACATATCATATTGAGCCACGATTTGACCTTCCACTTTAAAATCATGATAACCTATCGATCAGGGTAGGAGCATAACTATATATTTATAAAAACTAACAAAAACGGTTAAGTTTGCATTCCAAAAATTCGGCCGTGAATTAAATAATGTATACGTCAAGGTTTAATTGAAGATTAAATTCGAACTCTAACTTTTAATCCCCCGTCTTTTACAATATCAATGAAACGTTAGTTGGTATAAATACACCACAGATTTAGCTCTAAAAAATTAGTATCTTTCTAAACACAACAGCCAATTCCATGTTTGTGAACATGGACGCAGCCCTTTCCTGACACGTGCAAATTCGATGCATATTGCTGATAGGTTTGTTACGATAACAAATAATGAATAATATCGGACCAATGAACTCGCCTGCATTTTTGCTGAAACAAAGTTTCGAGAATGGAAAGTCGTAATGGCTTCGAATAGGGGTTTGTGCCGACTTTAGACGTCATGACTTGCAAATTCCTTGGTAGACAGGTTAGACATACAGGTGATACAGGAATACTTGACCAAAAACAATCTCCGTTGATATCACTTGTCGAAGCCTTCTTTCAAACATGTCATCATTAAGGCTGTGAAAGCTAAAGCAAGGTCCTGATCCAATTACAAACCGAAGAGTGGGCAAACCTTAAAATAAAATTCCTATATCCTCTTTAACCTGTGAAATGTTGATTCATGATATTTTTCCTGATAGCTTTATATCATGGGGCTTCCGTTCTGACAATTACTTCGGACATACATTTGTTGATTTGTAACGGAGGTTTTCTTATGGGTCTCATGAACAGGCAGTCTTCTAAACCAACGGTTTATAACTTTAAATAAGCGCGTTTCTTTTATGTCTTTAGATAGACACGATTTATCTGTTAATCGTTCTTTAGCGATCCCCTTCTTCAAACTATTGCTTTCGTTAACATTAGGTTTCCATGCTCTTCAATCCCGGGTGTATTAAAATTCAGTTCATTATCAGTTTCCAATATCAGGAGGTAGGAAGTAGTTATTAGTGCGCAAAGCCTATTAGACCTCCTGTCTGGGGCAGGCTACGTTGGCCCCATTTGTGAGGAAATGGCTATTGTCAAGTCTTTCACACATACATGCTGTGTCGCAGGCATGAGAACAATATTCCCTCCCACACACTACAATTTTGGGACAATATGAAGTGAAACTCCATTTTATACACGATGATGGACCCCCCCCCCCCCCCACAAGGCTGAAGTTCTGAAATATGCACCGATGCACTTATACTACTCAAACATTGATTGTGAGGGAGGCGAAGCTTCCTAACCAAACGGTTAAATTCAAAGCCCGCAAATGTCCTCAAATACGTCAGGAAAGCGTCTTGTCAACTAATGTGTATTTAAAAATTCAAAAATGACGGGATAATCAGGGTCAAATTGTTTTTGACTCACCCTGTATGACATGAATGTGATATTTATACGATCCGATCTCGTCATTTTAAAACCATTGTAATGATCTTTATTCACTAATAGTCCACCGTAATTCGCGAATGGATCAATGAATTCTGGACGCACAAAACCGATATAAGGTTATCTGTGGTCTCAATTAATTTTCTTCTGATTTTCAATTGATTTTGTATGCAAATATATCATCATTTGAGGTAAACAACCTTTTAACATCCTGGTTCGAAATTTTCAAGGGGCTTCCGGAGAGTTTATTCAAGTATGACATCAAATGGAGGATTTTATATCAGATAGCGATACCTTTTGTTTGAATGCTCTGAAAGTCACGAGAAAATGGGTGGATTCCAAGTTAAAAGAGTACATATATTGAAATGGCGTACTATTGCTCGCGAACATGCATCAGAGTACATTTATAATTGTATTATCTCTACAACGAGAGAATATGATGCGTTTGTCACTTGTTTAAGAGGTTATGAAAATATGTGTAAAGAAAAAATGTAAGAACATGTACAAACCAAACTGTATGAATTAACATTTTACGTTAGTATAACCTCTTTGAACACAAATCGGAAAGCCTTCTGCAAAATTTCGAATCCCAATTGGGTTGTGTGTATAAATTATTAAAACGAACGTGGCTGGAAAAATGTTTACTTTTGACCCTAAAATGATGCGACAAAACAAATCAGCATTGAATGGGGCAGTCTGTTGACAGAAGCAATAATATGGATATTTCACAATTTGACAACTTGGATTGCCCAATCTAAACGAAGGTCACCAGGTCAATTGTGGCATACCATGTGCTAGTGCTTATTATCTTTGTTCTTAGTATACGATGATGCAAATGTTAGCACACGGTTAATCTGTGGCTAACTTAAATTAATGTTAAATATGGTTTTAGTCGAGACCACTAAAGGGGTAAAATCTAACCCGTATACTTATCCAACTTGATTTGTTATTGATGTACCAGTATATGTTAAGAATGAATCAATTAAACAAATTCCAAAACATTCGATTTGTGCTGTACCAAAAATCCTTATTGATTATTCCTTCTAATTTGTATCAAGGATGATACCACTTAATGATCATTATTCTAACCGTTGATTCTGTCGATTGCGCTTTCGTTTATGAGCCAAAATGTTTGTCTAACATGGGCTCCACTGGCCGATGTGTAGTAATTTCTGTCGTGTTAAGGACAGAAATTACCAGATTGTTATTTCCTCGCAGACATCACGGCCACCACACAAGTTTGAAAAAAAACCTATGTGGCGTCGGCCGGATCGAAACCGGCAACCCCCCACCACTACCACCAACCAGGACGCACATTGTTTATATTATTATCAAACTGTGCGCGCTTGTCGTCTCTAGTGAATGTTCATCCTTGTCATACTGGAAAACCTAAGTTCATTCAAATTTCAAAGAAATATTAAAATATTGTTTATGTAAATAGACCGTTCTGGGTCTATCTTCGAACCTAACACCTTTAGATGATATAGTTGTTCCTCTGCCATGTTGGATTTGCTGGTGAGGAGCCGTTGATTGTGAATCTTTACTGCCACATACATTAGTTATGAGGGTTTAAAATAACAACAGCCCCAATTAGGAATTTTAGTGCCAATACACAATCTGACGTTTGGAGAGTCCTTACACCCATTTAATGTCTGCATGCTCTTACATCCTGTGTGAAAGAAAGAAATACAGTCATTAGATGACTTTCTAAAGGGGCCTAGTAACTGAAAAAAGGCTCTGTTCAAAATGCATCGTTTTCATGAAGGGGTACACACAAAAAACATGAATTGGAAGTCCCGCTTCGGTAGAAATGTGTTTCTATACCAAGTGGTTCTCCTAAAATGGCAATCGACCAGATGTACTCAAAAATCGAAACCCCTTAAGGTCAATTTCTAGACATCACCAATTAATGCACTTAAGGAAATACCAGCAGGGGAATGAATATGTGAGATTTTGACAAACATGCATTTTTTTTCAGAAATCCCTTTTACCAATTACAAAGCGAGTGTTTGGAAGCTCAGAAATAACTTATCAAATGGAATTGGTTGTATTTACAACAATGCAAAATCGATGCCTAATAAGATAAAACACAGATTGATATTTCCCGTATTATGCAGGAATATATTAATCATTCGTTTAATAACTAAAACGTATTTCACCGTAAAAAAAGCTGGATTTTAAAAAAAGAAAACGTTTTTAAATGCTTCCATCAATGACAATTCTTCTCTCAGTTTTTGTTAGAGTACTCAAAGAAATTTGGAAACTGTCAATTTGATGGCGTTTGTTAATTTAATCAATATGAAAAGTGGATGATTGAAATCGATTTTAAAAGTTGAAAAATGCAACGCAAGGTGCACTTTAAAACGTACACGCTGCCGTCATTTTTTTTTAAAAAACGTACGTCACAGGAACCTATATAAAGTTTTATATCCCTTAAATGTAAAGTTGTATTATACCACTTAAGATCGGAGAGAGAGAGGAAAAAAAACAGATGGAGAGAGAGAAGATATAACATCAATGTGTTTTTCTGTGTTTTTTTTCAATTGCTCTCTTAGAGGGCACATGTGGTCCAGTGGATATGACGGCCGACTCATGATCTGAAAGGTTGGGGGTTCGAGCCCCGCTGCGGCCAATATGTTGGGTACTTGAGCAAGGCGCTTTATCGGTATTCGGGTGGCTGTTAGGAGGAATATTACAATCTAAGTGCTGATAGGATTTTTCGCTTGACCAGCTGCCTACCTAGGTGATTATGACGATTTATTGAAGGAAGTATAATAATAATAATAGGCGATAGCGCTGTGATCTAGATAAAATGGCGCCTTATAAAACATGTGTATTATTATTATTTATTAGTTTGTTCAGCGCTGTGATCATTTGCAATAACGCTTTATAAAATCAATCACTGACATTCATAACTTGCCAAAAAACGAACTTATAGTAAGGCGCTGAAAAGACAAATATGCAATCAGAAAAACAATATAATACAACCAGAGTCATTGGTTGTAAGCAAGTTCAAATAAGTTGTGCTTCGAAAGCTTCTTAAAACTCTTCACATATTCAGCGTAGTTGATAGTCATGGTGCATAGCATGAAATGGATCTGTCAGCAAATGTTGAATAATGTGTTCTGGGTTCAGTAAAATGTGGCGAAAATGTAGCAGTTGAGGGAAGGCGTCGTGTAGCAGTTCGTACCTAAAGTATGGGCTGATATGTTATCGAGGCGTTTGCTGGTGGATGGACTTGTAAACGAGAACAAGGATCTTGAAATTAATACGCTGTCTGATAGGAAGTCAATGAAGTGAAATGAAGCCAGGTGTGATGGAGTCAAATTTACGCTTCTCAGTGATGAGGCGTGCAGCAGTACACTGAATGTTCTGAAAGCGTTTAAAGCCCATTGGCGTGTGCAATACCGCAAAAAAAAGTGTTACGCATGCTCACGAGTAGAGCATGGGGTTAAGTGTCACTGACTCAAACATTACTCCCAAAGCTTCTAACAACATTAGACCTAACAGGAACATCGATTCCAGTAACATGAATTAATGGAAGAATCAATTTGACAAGTTGAGACCTAAATCCAAAGATAGTGCATTTTTTCAGCATTAAATTTTAAGACATTAGTGGACATCTACTTTAGAACTTCACTGACACATTGCTTAATTTTGCTGACTGCTTTATTTCATTTTTACGCCAAGGCGAATGGATGCTTTGAGGGGGGAATACGAAAATATTTTGCAAGTCAGAGGGGGGAATATGAAATTTTGTTTAAAAAGTGTTAAATGGGAAATCGGGGGAATGCGGAAGTGAAGTTTTGAACGGAAGTGGAGGGGATTCGAAAAAAGTTGAAATCATCATTCTATCCTGGCGTAAATAATGACTGCTCCCTTACACCGGTATATGATGTTGGGCATATTGACACATAGTCTTTGTCAAAGCCTCGGTTTTTATAAAGTCCATAGAGTGTGTGGGGGACTCAGAGAGGTTCGCAAAACCGAAGTTGGTCCCTTAAGTTGAAATTACCCCGCCGGTAGTTTATTTTTCTATGGAGTAATACAGTTACAAGGTCTGTAACACAGACTAACAGGCACATATGTCTGAGTGTCATCTGCGTAAATGTCAAAAACGTAGTTATAAACAGTGTGGAAGACTATTTACTAGACCTTGACCATTCAATTATGGACTTGTTATGATCTTATTTCGGTTTATAAAACGTATAAGTCTGCGTATCACATAGTGGCGTATGTATCAATAGTGACGTATAACTTTGATATATTTTTCTAATTCATAAAATAACATCATCTTAAAGTGTATCAATCTCCAATGGGATGTTCTATGTCTGTAGTCTGCACGAAACCCACATAAAAACTGATATTCATCGTCCAACCATACCAGGAATCGTCCTTGCCATCGAGACACCACATCGACAGTATGGAAGTACTACGTGAAAACAGAAGCAACCTCATTCTCTGCTGACAACAACAACATTGAAATCCTCACCATTGAGCTCAGCTCTTTCATAGTTACATCAGTCTACAAACATAAATAGAATTCCATAAATAGAATTCTAGCACCCTCTCAATCTCGGGAATTCCACAAAAACCTATTTTTTTCATTGACGATTTCAATACCCAATGGGGGCTACAGAGAAACCAATAAAGACGGAAAAGCTGTCGAACAATGGTTAGACAGTCAACATCTACGTCTCCTTCACGACCCAAGCTGCAACCATCACTTTATATTGCCCTGATCTAGCTATTGTGAGCATAAACATATTTAACCTGTGTAGCAAAATTGTTCTGGATCCTGTTTCACTAACTCAACATCAACCAATCGGTATATCCAAGTCAACGCTGCAGTAAGACTAAACAAACTGCCTTTCAAGAGTCGCTCTAACAATAGGAAAGCAGACTGGATTCAATGAACTGGATTAGAACGTAAAGAAGATTTCTCCAAACCCCCATAACTATGACAAATTTACCCAAAATTTGGTGACAAGACTGCCCGGAGATTCATACCCAGAGGCTGTAGGACGGAGTATATACCAGGCCTTTCCAAGGAATGTACTAAAGAATATCAAGAGTATAACACCAAGTTTGAAGCTGACTCTTTAATAGCTAAAGTTTTAGAATTCACCAAGGACATCCGGTTGACTGAGCTCATGAAAGGATTGCTTGCGAACATGATGTTCTTTGTTTAGTTAGGAGTGAAGAAGAGTCGATGGCGTAGACTCAGGAATGGACTACCCGAAGGTATGCTCGCACCTCTCCTGTTCAACATCTATACCAACGACCAACCTAAGAGTGCAAGAACCTGCCGTTTTATCTATGCAGACAATCTTGAAATTAGTGCACAAATGCTGACGTCACAGTTGTTGAAGAGAGACCCCTAACGCTTTGGATGAACTCACTCCTTATTATGAGGAAAACCACATACGTGCAAATCCATCCAAGACACAGGTGTGTGCTTTCCATCTACGCAACCGTGAAGCCAAACATCAGCTTAAAGTAACCTGATCTGGAACACACTTCGAGTACTGCGATAATCCTGTCTACTAGGAGTTACCTTGGACTGCACTCTCTCTTATATCTTATAAGACCCACATTAAGAAGACGAAGAGTAAAGTATGTTCACACAAAAACATCTTGAACAAACTCACTGGCACAAAATGTGGTGCTCGCCCACATACCCTAAGGTCGATGGGCGCTCGCCCTGTGCTACTTATGTGCAGAGTATACTTTACCTGCCCTGTACGTGGACGATCAATCCATGCCAAACGCCCAACTCCAACGGAGAACTTATACATAACAGGAATTGCTCCACCAGACATCCGTCGTAGCTCTGCCAAGTATCTAATGTGAAGCACCCTATGTCTGGACAGAGACATGCTGCTAACCGCCTTAAATTCATAGGGGTTTCTTAAGTAAAGTGCAACCCCTTGAAATAGTCGCTAATGAGTTTAAGAGAGTCGCCTTGTGGAAAGAAAGACTTGCTATCAGCCTAGTAACATCTATTGTATTGAACCTGGTGAGCATCTTCCACCTGGAGCTGACTCCTCATGGCGATGTCTCAACAGATTGAGAACCGGAATCGGCCAATCTATATGTTTCCCTACAGAATTGGCTACCTGGAAGTAGATCGGGACACTATCTGTGGTTGTAGAACAGTGAACACAAACAATGAACATCTCTTGGTCTGCCCACTGTTGGAGCAACAATGCACAGACAAGGACATTGTACCCATCTCTGGTTAGATCATATTTGGACACAATAGGAAAATGATATGTTGTATTTTGTTAAAAAAAAAAAAAAAAAAAACTGAAAACCGCATGAAAATCCGATATTCCTACGTTTTTTAGCGCAAAATTGGATTTTCGCCTATTTTCTATGGAAAATGCCAATTTTGCCGACTCGCGGACTTGATTACGTCATTGTGACGCCATACTAGGTATGTTGGTACTTATTTTGGTATCAATGGAAAGAGGAGGACCATAGCTATCCACTGGTATTAAAATCATAAGCATCGGGTGCTTTATAAAAAATTCTCGAGGGGGGGTGGTAGCCACCCCCCCCCCCTTGGTAAACCGTGTTACAAAAAAAGGCTTGGTAAGACGAGGGGTATACTTTACCTGCCCTGTACGTGGACGATCAACCCAAGCCAAACGCCCAACTCCAACGGAGAACTTATACATAACAGGAATTGCTCCACCAGACATCCGTCGTAGCTCTGCCAAGTATCTAATGTGAAGCACCCTATGTCTGGACAGAGACATGCTGCTAACCGCCTTAAATTCATAGGGGTTTCTTAAGTAAAGTGCAACCCCTTGAAATAGTCGCTAATGAGTTTAAGAGAGTCGCCTTGTGGAAAGAAAGACTTGCTATCAGCCTAGTAACATCTATTGTATTGAACCTGGTGAGCATCTTCCACCTGGAGCTGACTCCTCATGGCGATGTCTCAACAGATTGAGAACCGGAATCGGCCAATCTATATGTTTCCCTACAGAATTGGCTACCTGGAAGTAGATCGGGACACTATCTGTGGTTGTAGAACAGCACCACAAACAATGAACATCTCTTGGTCTGCCCACTGTTGGAGCAACAATGCACAGACAAGGACATTGTACCCATCTCTGGTTAGATCATATTTGGACACAATAGGAAAATGATATGTTGTATTTTGTTGTTTGTTGTGTTACGTGTATGTTATGTTCTATGTTATGTTATATGTGTTATGTAAATGTTATGTTATTTTATGTTCTGTTGTGTTGTATGCTATGTCATGTTATGTTGCATTGTTCTATATGTTATAATACGTTTGAAATATGCCCCTTCGGAACTGGAATAATTAATTTGAATATGATACAAAGCTTAACCATTACCACTAACTTACAAAAAACCTTTTACCTTCTGCTTTGATAGCATAGTCTATACATAAAGCGCACACAGTAAAGAATACAGGACATATAGAGGAGTTTGTATATTTATCTTCTTGTTATTAGTTCGGTTTATGGTGACGAATTAATAACGATACATATTTATAAGGCAAACTTGCTTAGCATGTAAAGTTCATGCTTGTATGAACCCCAAATGACTAAGGTTTGCGTTAGCAAAATAACCATCGGTGACTAAGCGAACCTAACCTGAACAGTTTCAAGTAGATATTAAATAAGTTACACGAGTGTTTTGATGCTTGATTTGAGAAGTTGCATACCGTATCCGGTTTATTTTTTATAATTTAATTGAATATTAACAAATGATGGCCACTTGGTGATTCTAAAAATGTAAATCGTTACACCACGAACTGATTTACCAGGCCTGATTTCACACTGTTTTAAACAGGGTGAAGTGAATTTCCTTGATTGTTCCATTCATCACCCACCTTCTTATTTTCTGCTTTTTGTGTCTGGCATTTGAATGCTATTAGCCTTAACAAATCAGACATATTTGATCTTGTTTTTCTGGTATGATAGAGACATGGAGTTGACAATGTTCCTTAACACGGATTTTGTGAATTCAGTTGGACACCCCTCCAGTCAAATTCCATATTGTAAATTCACTAAGCGTCCACACGTGGCTTTCATACCTCAACTTAGTTTTTTATTATGAGGCCTCTTTACGTTCGTATGGCGACATTTGTCACCCAAGAGAGGATGTGTAAGTAGTGGAGTTATTCTAATTTGTAGTATTTTCGAAATCCTCGGAAAATATAAATGAAGTTTTGGTCAGAATGATTCAGCACTGTTGAGACCAACGAACATTAGGCAAATCTACAAGCGTCTGGCATATACAAGGCAGCTACAAATGAATTAAGGAAGCCAGACGCAAAATTAATTTCATTTTTACCAATAAAAAGCTGCAATCCCTATCCATATTTCATCTATATACAATCTATATACAAATTTTTCATTATCAAGGACGTAAGCCCTGGGGCTTCATTGTAACCTAATAGATATATAAAAATATAAATAACCTTTATAAATGGTATCATTAACATTATAGTACAGTGAATGCTCGTCTCTATTGACGAGGAGTACGAGAACAACATAAGATGTCATTTAAATACATATGCTTTTAGTTTTCTCATTTACTTTCAAAATACAGATAAAAGCGACAAAACTTATTTCTGGTAAACATTATGGTTTTCTCTTAATGTCAATTGTTTCCATGGTTTATTCAATAGATTAACTAGTGTCTTTAATATTCAAAGTAAGCAAACATCAGTATTTGAAGAGATACATCGAGATATTTTGATAGAAACAAGAGAAGACTAAGTGAGGCTTACCTACTTTTTCCCGTAACCATTTCTTTCCTTTCAATGTATTTATTTTCTTTACTGTTCAATTATTTCTTTTTCTTTTTTTGGATGTAATTGTTTTATATAAAAGAGATTAGATATTTGACTGTTTTGGTAAATATGGAAACCCTATATTTTGATATGAATAAAAAGACAAAGAGACTATTACTCTATTCCTTCGCCACCAATCTTTTTTTTTCATCAAATTTCCCATATTTATGATTACATAATCATTTTATGTACAACGATTGAAAGAAGTTACTACCTCAAAAGCCGGAATAGAAATCAAGCTTTAAAGGGGCATTTCGTGATCCACAGCCTCGTCCCCCCGACTTACCTAAAACATGTTGAGATTTTATATCATCTGAACCGTTAGCCTTAGTAATCCACGTGTGCCCAATCTTACGGTCGCATCTGTAAGAAATTCGCAATTTTGTATTTTTGTAGCTTTTCTCAAGGGGTAGAGAGTGATCAATGAATAAAACAGAAAGTGCTGAAATCACGAAATGCACCTTTAATCAATCCGGTTTTGCACAGTCCGATACCTTACCTTGCTTGAGGTATCCCGCTTGAATTCACCCATATGTGCAGATTATTAAGAGCGGACTTTGTGCGTACTCAGTCTGCTCAAGCGTGATACAGAAAAAGATTTATAAAGGTTTCGAATTGGATGCGAATCACCTCAGTAATGGCAGATCAATTCTGACCAATTTGTCGATGATGTGACATCAATGTTTATAAAGGCCAGCATCTTGTCTGAAGGCATTTTACAGGTATGCTTTGTTCGGTCTCGAGTTTGGGGGTGACGTCATGACGCGTCTTTGCATTTCTCTCTAGCGTTTGGATCGCGGCGTCTTTGTTCGCGTGCGTAAATGCGGCAATTCCAAGGTCGACGCGTATGTTTCTCGAGTGCAAAACCTAACGCGCACAGTGACGTCACCCCCAAACTTGAGATCGAACTGAGTATAGTAGATGACAGCCTGCAATATTCAAGAGCCTATTACTGGTTGAGCGCGAATTTTGAAAGCACGTATTCTACAAGTGCGCACACATACTCCGGGGCACGTATTGAAATTCCTTGTCCGATGGCGACGTCACATCGTCTATTGTCAAGGACAAAAATAAACATGGACTACTAATTTGCGAAAGGGATCTAGATGTCCTGCGCAAGGCGGATTACTTGTACGTGGAATACGGGATTCTTTAGTTCATGGCTAGAATAAAAGAATTTCATGTTTCACGTACAACTACATTATGTAGTTGACAATTCCATATTGGGTTTCAGTGAATTATCATTAAACATATTAAATGTTATAGTTCATGTATTTGTGAAGTATTTCTTAACTACCGTGTGCTGCCAAAAGACAGGTCTCAGTCAAACCCAGGCTACATACACCATTGAATGTGATTAACGGGAAACATAAGACGTTGAAATGGTTGCATAATTTGTCCTTGATTAGAGCTATACTTGACGTGTTACCTAATTGTACTTTGAAAGTTTTCTATGGGCTTCTCGAATAAGATCAATTATTTTCACTATATCCGTGAATGTTCCTGTTTCAAGATGAGAGATTACCCTAAATCCTCCATTTTACCCCATCTTGAGGTCCATTTTGTCCGTAATTCATGCGTAATTCTTGCGTGCTCGTAACGTAATGGTTTTAGAAGACGATCGAGAGAAACCGCGTGCGATTGTGATAAATAGTGTCATAGCTAGTTCAGGTGAAAGGCTAGCCATGTTGCAATAATAAAACAGATAAGACTTCAAATTACATGGCTTTATCCATAAATAGCTCATTTGGTGCATTATATTAAATTTCAGAGGCCTGTTGGTTATTGAAAGCCATGCAAAGAATTAAAAAAATTAAAAACAAAATCACGAAAAAAGTATCAGAGAGTGTCATGTCTCAGTGACTAACTTTCAGGAAGTGACTCCAATATGAAATTGTAAAGAATCAGCACGCTACAAATTCACCTGCTGTCGCCCTTAATTTGATTAGACTGGTCACGATATCGACTGCCTTTACCCTTAGGTTAACGGTCTTTAATAATTACAAGAGTAGTGTGTCAAATTAAAAACACTGAAGTTGGCGCGATTTATCACACATATGCATAGCGTGTAAGGCGTCAGGAAAGAGGTCTGTGTGACCAGTGGACGTGGACGTTGTACATTGGAAATTCATACATAAAAAGTTTCATTTCTTCAATTAATCATACAAAATATTGAGACCATTTATAGAACTTATTTCATTGACAAAGTAAAAACATAAACTATTACACAAACTACCAAGCACAAAGTGATAATAATAAAATAAATATCATACATAAAAAAGTTTAATTTTCTTCAATTAATCATACAAAATATTGAGACCAACTTATTTCACTGAACAAAGAAAAAACATAAATTATTACACAGACTACCAAGCACAAAGTGATAATAACAAAATAAATATCAAAACTAATTATTACGAGAGGAAAACATTTTGGACACGATAACAGAGTAAACTTCACAGCTAAAAATAGGCCCAATTTTAAAAAACGAATCTGGAGAAAATCTGTGTTTAGGTGGGTTTATTTTCTATATGCTATTTTAGATGTATAAACTTTAAGCTGTGTAAACACTTACTTTGTCCTAAACTTCTAACACTGTTTGTACCGTGAAGGCTAGTTCTTATGCCCTTAGTTCGCTGAGTATTTTGTTTGTATTACAATATCTAAAAGACAAAATCTTATCGGTGCATCAAACAGTGCAATAAAAACAGATTTTGTGAAACGTCTAGCATATTATAACTTTAGCGTTCTCTAAATGTCGTTTATTTGTTTGAATGAACTTTGCTCATTTATTTTTAATTGGAATATTATATATGCAATTTGGAAAACAGAGTAAACTTCACAGCTAAAAATAGGCCCAATTTAAAAAAAACGAATCTGGAGAAAATCTGTGTTAGGTGGGTTTATTTATATTTGCTATTTTAGATGTATAAACTTTAAGCTGTGTAAACACTTGCTTTGTCCAAAACTTCTAACACTGTTTGTACAGCGAAGGCTATTTCTTATGCCCTTAGTTCGCTGAGTATTTTGTTTGTATTACAATATCTAAAAGACAAAATCTTATCGGTGCATCCACAGTTGCAATAAAAACAGATTTTGTGAAACGTCTAGCATATTATAACTTTAGCGTTCTCTAAATGTCGTTTATTTGTTTGAATGAACTTTGCTCATTTATTTTTAATTGGAATATTATATATGCAATTTGGAAAACCCATTGGATAGACTGCCTACTTGTCGGTTTAGAGTTATTTATTGAGTAAGCTGAGGCTGGATTTAAGCAATGGAATATGCGCATTACAATGGTGGGCAAATTCATATTTGCACACATTCATTTGCTGCCCACTGATTGTAGTTCCAGGTGGCTCAATCAAAAGAAGCTAGCAGGCCTGCAGTCTCGAAACCGACAAAAATGCGACATGCGACGGATTCCAGGTCGCATCGCACAGGTTAGGTTTGGGTCAGGGTCCCGGATGGCTTATTATATTCGACGAAACGAAACAGGCTAAGTTCTCCCATTGGATTACACGCTTTATTCCGTCAGACTAAAATGTATGATAGCGGAATAAAACGTGTCATCTAATGGGTGAGATTGTTTCGTTTCGTCGAATATAATAAGCCGTCCCGGATAAGTATAGGTATAGATCTAGTACATAAACATACCAACCGATTTCTAACATACAGGCAAATACGTGGATCCTGGGTGTACATCGCCCATGGAATGGTTTCTTGTATGGCTCAATGATGGTCATTATCAACAAACTAACCAACTCGTAAGTTTTGAGTTAAGTGTGCACCTTTCAAAATTCTCCACATCGGTAATTCTGTCTTGAAGCTGAAGCTATATTTGGCATGTAACTGCCAATTGTCCCTTATTACATTTTATAGACATTTCTTTAAAATGAAATACAACGACGTTGTGAAAGTCAAATGCCAACAATAGTTCGAAGTAGTAGAAGAGGCCATAGAGAAGGCATCAAATTGGATATGGTAAGCAAGGGATATATATACTTAATCATGATTATTATTTTTATTATTTTTAAGATTATCAGACCTTTTGATCTCCCAAGCTCATTGAACAGTACGTTGATGAAGAAGCACAGTAACACCTTTAAGAGTTTCGGTGAGATAATGCAACGGGCGATTATCTGACCAGGCTTAAACATGAAAAGTGATTGTATCCGCGTGAGAAATTAAAGAATCTAATGTAAGTTTTTCAATGACGCTAAGACCAAGTATGAAATTCTGCGCACTGTCAGTTGTACAACCCGTGATTTGTATATTGTTTGTACTACTACTTGTAGTAGTAAAGGTCAACAAAAACGATGTCTTCCATATGATAACAAAACCAGGAAGGCCGCGTTTTGATTTCTGTAACATGCTAAATACTGGGTGTCTCAAAAAAAGGAAACCCTCAAAGCGCCCTCTATTTCACGAAGAGAAAAAAAGTAAACCATACATATTATTACACATCTGAAAACTGCATTTCGTCAGGTTTCTGACACCGAAAAGATCTTTCCAATAGGATCCATATTGACCGATTGACCGAGTTATGGCCGATTAAAAATTAGTACCACTTTTTTCATTTTATGTACGGATTGTTACTGTCTGAGCTGTCTTTAGACAATACAGCTTCTCCAAGCACATTCTTTCGTTTATGGTTTCTTTTGTTTTGCGACAAAGATCAGTCCAGATATTGAAAAGGTTAGTTTCAATCATTAGAAATTCCAAGATCTTGCCTCATTCTTCTTTACTGCGCTGATCCCCCCCCCCCCACACACACACACACTTGGCTGCCTCTAAGACCATGAAGACAGATACAGACTTGCGCTCTCTTTTCCATTTCAATGATCGACTTGTTATCATTAGTGTCCGTCGGATGCTTGCAAAGGCAGCGAATATCTGGAAAGTGTGCTGGTGGTTCCTGTACATACACTTCACTCTTTAATGTTTCCCATAGGGCGAAGTCTAGCTGAGTCAAATCTGGGGATCTTCGCAACAGAATAACCGCTGCTTTGCAAGCATCCGACGGACAAGAATGATTATAGAAGTCGATTATTGAAATGGAAAAGAGAACCCAAGTCTGCATCCGTCTTAGAGGCAACCAACTTCCCCAATTGTGTGTGTGTCAATATGTGTCCTTTTGGAAAGATGTTGTCGGTGTCGGAAACATAATGAAATACACTGTTCAGATGTGTATTAATTTGTATGGTTTATCTTTTCTCTTCGTGAAAAAGAGGGCGCTTTGGGGGTTTCCTTTTTTGAGACACCCGGTACATGTTAACGATGAGTGAGTGAGTGAGTGAGTGAGTGGTGAGTGAGTGAGTGAGTGAGTGGTGAGTGAGTGAGTGAGTGAGTGAGTGGTGAGTGAGTGAGTGAGTGAGTGAGTGAGTGAGTGAGTGAGTGAGTGAGAGTGAGTGAGTGAGGGAGTGAGTGAGTGAGTGGTGAGTGAGTGAGTGAGTGGTGAGTGAGTGAGTGAGTGAGTGAGTGAGGGCATTTCGTGATCCATAGCCTCGTCTATCTGAAAGTTGAGGTTTGGTATTAGCTTTGGTATTTTATGTGTGCTTAATATGACGTACAAGTTTGATTGTCTTTGCAAGAAATGCGCATTTTTGTATTTTCTGTACGTGACAATAAAATATTTTATTCAATTGCATTTTTTCCCAAATCAACAAATTACTTTAATTTAAGAATAATGTGCCATGTTATTATCTGGCTGTTTGAGATGTTTTCCATATTTATTTTTTAAGTAAACGTTCATCAGAAAATGTTTGTGAGGACCCGCTTACTCGCCAATTGACGTAGAGATGTCCTCTAAGAAAGTGTCACAACCGCGCTCTAGCCGGCTCGGAACTGATTTAGATACAGGCGCATAGTAATATATTATGGGTAGCCATGCCGTGCTTAGATATGGTTATGTCACTAGCAGTCTTTTACATGGGCTCCTAGAATTCTTTACTAAGAAATGTCTTAATCGAGAAGGGGCCAGTGTTTTAATTTTGTTCTGCTACAAACTCCGTCTTTAAAACGTGAACTTCTCTTCTGTGAGGTGAGATTCCATCGATATTACCCGGCTTTTTTTAACACGTTTGGTTATTGCCGCAAAAATCATACAAGCAAAGGAATAAGGGATACAACGTTCAATGTTTAAAATATATTTTAGACACGAAATGCAGCAATCCACGTTATCAATTGAGCCACGATTTTACCTTCCACTTTTAAACTCATGATAACCTATCGATCAGAAGGTAGGAGCATAAAAATAAAACTATAAACGGTTAAGTTTTCATCTCCAAATATTGGCCGTATAATTAAATAAATGTATACGTCAAGGTTTAATTGAATGATTAAATTCTGAACTCTAATTCAATCCCCCGTCTTTTACAACATCATTGAAAGCGTAATTGATAAGAATAGAGCACAGATTTGGACTCTAGAAAACTAGTATCTACACAACAGCCAATTACATTTTTGTTGAACATGGACTCAAGCCTTTTTTCTGCACGTGCAAATTCGATGCATTGCTGATAGGTTTGTTACGATAATAAATAAATAATAATATCGGACCAATGAACTCGCCTGCATTTTTGCTGAAACAGAGTTTCGAGGAAGGATATGTCTGTCGTATGTCCTTCGAATAGGTTTGTGCGACTGTATGACGTCATGGATGCGTTCCTGAGTGAGTGAGTGACTTACAAGAGTCCTTGGTAGACATGCAGGATACAGAATAGGTGACCAAACTAATCTCCCTTGATATCGCTTGTCGAAGCCTATTCAACATCGTCATCATTAATGGCTGTGAAAGCTAAAGCAAGGACCTGATCCAATTACAAACCGAAGAGTGGGCAAACCTTAAAATAACCTTCCTATATCCTCTTTAACCTGTAGAATGTTTCCTGATTTTTTTTCCTGATAGCTTCATTTCATGGGGCTATTCCGTATCTGACAATACTTCTGACACACATTTGTGATTTTTAAGTGATTTAAAGGTGCCTTAAGGGTCTCATGAACAGTCATGTCTTATAAACCAACGAGTTATACTTTAAATAGCGATTTTTGTTTATGTCTTCAGATAAGACACGATTTTATCTGTAATTGTAGCATCCCTTTTTACAACTCTTTCTGTCGTGAAATTAGGTTTCCTATGCTCTTTACATGTCCCGTGGGTATTAATATTCATGTCATTATCAGTTCCAATATCAGGAGGTAGGAATTAGTTATAAGTGGCGCAAGCCTATTCCGACCTGTCTGGAGGCAAAGCTAACGATTTGGCCCCATTTTGCGAGGAAATGGCTATTGTCGAGTCTTTCACACATACATGCTGTGTCGCAGTCATGAGAACCATATTCCCTTCTCACAACTACAATTTTGGACAATATTCAAACTAATTTTGATATTTAAAAATTCGAAATGACGGATACAATCAGGGTCAAGTTGTTTTTTGACTCACCCTGTATTACATGAATGTGATATTTATAAGAACCGATCTCGCTCATTTTTAACCGTTGTAATGTTCTCTATTCACAAATAGTTCACGTAATTCGCGAATGATCAATGAATTTTGGACAGCACAAAACAGATATAGGGTTATCATGTTGGTCTCAAATACAAATACATATTTTCTTCTGATTTTCAATTGATTTTGTATGCAAATATAATCATCGTTTGAAGTTAAACAACCTCTTTAAACATCCTGTTTCGAAATTTTCAAGGGGCTTCCGGAGAGTTTATTCAAGTATGACACAAATTGAGGATATTTATATCAGATATCCGATACCTTTTTGAATGCTCTTGAAAGTCACGAGAAATTGGGTGGATTCAAAGTTAAAAAGAGTACATATATTGCACTGCGTACTATTTGCTCGCGAACCTGCATCAGAATACATTACTTAATTGTTATTATCTCTACAACTAAGAGTAATATGATCGTTGTCAATGTTTGAAGAGGTTAGAAAATATTTGTACATGAAAAACGTAAGAACATGTACAAACAAAACTGTATGAATTAACATTTTACGTTAGTATAACCTCTTTGAACACAAATCGGAATTACCTGTGTAAAATTTCGAATCCCAATTGGTTCTGTGTTATAATTATTCAAAGGCACTTTGCTGTAAAAATGTTTGCTTTGACCTAAATGATGCGACAAACCAATCAAGATTGAACGGGGCATTCTGTTAGACCAGAAGTCATAATATTATTTTTTTACAATTTAAACTTTGCTTGCCCGTCTAAACAAAGGTCACCGGGTCAATTGTGGCATACATGTGCTATTGCTTTATTATATTTTGTTCTTTAGTATACGATGATGCAAATGTTTAGCACACGGTTTAATCTTTGGCTAATTCGTAAACAATGACGTGGCGGTAAACTTTAATGTGAATATGACTTTAGTCCTGAACCCCTACAGGGGTAATCTACATATACTTATCCAACTTGTACATTGATTTTGCCAGTTATATGTTATTAGATTGGAATCAATAAAAAATTAAAAACGTTCGATTTGTGCAAAATTCCTAATTGGTGTTTACCATTCTAATTTTTATCAAGGATGATACCATTAATGATCATTTTGTTAACAGTTGATTCTGATTGATGCGCTTCTGTTTATGAGCAAAATGTTTGTATATATAACAGGGCTCCACTGGCCGATGTGTAGTAATTTTGTCTGTATAGGGACAGAATTTTTTTTAAAAATCCTATTTCCTTGCAGACATCACGGCCACCGTACACAAGTGTTGAAAAAACCTATGTGCGCCTGGCCGGACTCGAACCAGCAACCTCCGCACCACCATCACAGCGCCCTCACCAACCAGGCGCCCATTTTTTATTATTATTATCAAACTTGTGCGCGCTTACCGCTTCTAGTGAATGTTCATCCTGGTCTACCTGGAAAACTAAGTAATTTAAATTTCAAAGAAATATAAATATTGTATATGTAAATATATCGTTCTGATGCTATCCACTAGGAAAGATATGGACACCTTTCGGACCTAACATATATATATATATATATATATATATATATATATATATATATATATATATATATATATATATATATATATATCCACCCAAAAAGGAGGGAGCCAAAAGTGAGTCAAAACAAATAGGTTGTGCAGTTCCTTTGAGGTCTATAAAATAAGATTCCAAATTGTGGACAGATAGAAATCGTGGTGATTATCTTGGACTGATATACTGTGGATTTATTATGTCGTCGAGGGACTTAATTTAACCTTGTCGTCTTGAACTGCTGGACAAAAGTTATCTTCAGGACTGAGAAGATTCCCATGGAATATACTACCTGAAGAGTTAAATTATGTGGACTTTGCATACTGTCATTTTGGAGTCTTCGCTGTGAGGACATATCATCGTTGAACTGCAACGCCTTCAACATAGGATACTCGAACTCTTTATAAGTATAATAATCTTAAATTGTGTAATTATATGTAATTTTGTTTTGGACATACCAAATTTTTGAACCAAATCAAGTAAAGATCATTAAAACTGCTTATTATATATAATTTAGATCATTTGTGCACAAGGATCATTTGTTTGTGTTTGAAAGGTATTTCTGACCTTAGACGCCTACGAGACGTCATAACAGAATATATATATATATATATATATATATATATATATATATATATATATATATATATATATATATATATAGATGGCATCTGTTGCTCCTCTGCCAAAGTTGGTTGGCTGGAGAGGGAGCCGTGTATTGTGAATCTACCTGCCACAATACATTCATTATATCGAGGGGTAAAATAACAACAGCCAATTAGGAATTTTAGTGCCAATACAAATCTGGCGTTTGGAAGTGTCCTACACGATATAATGTCTGTATGCTTACATCCTGTGTGAAAGAAATACAGTCATTATATTACTTTCTAAAGGAGCCTAGTAACTGAAAAAAGGCTTTCAGAATGCATGTTTTCATGAAGGGGTATATACAAAACATGAATTGGAAGTCCCGCTTCGTATAGAAATGTTTGTCTATACCAGTGGTTCTCCTAATATTGGCAATCGCAGACGTACTCAAAAATCGAAACCCCTTAAGATCAATTTCAATCCATCACATTTATGGTAATTAAGGAATACAGCAGGTGGATGAATACATGCGATTCTGACACTACGTGCATTTTTTTAAGATAATCCCTTTTACCACTATTACAGTGTTTGGAAGCTCAGAAAATAACTTAATCAATGGAAATGGTAGTATTGTACAAAATGCAATCGATGCTAAGACACAAGCACAGAATGATATTTCCCATATTATGCAGGAATATATAATCATTCCGTTTAATAACTAAAACGTATTTCACCGTAAAAGCTGGATTTAAAAAAGAACGTTTCAAATGCTTCCATCAATGACAATTCTTCTCGCAGTCTTTGTTATAGTACTCAAAGAAATTTAGAAACTGTCAATTTGATGGCATTTGGTAATTTAATCAATATGAAAAGTGGATGATTGAAATCGATTTTAAAAGATGGAAATGTAACGCAAGGTGTACTTATACGCTACCGTTATTTTTTGTTAAGCGTACGTCACAGGAACCTATTCAGATAAGTTTTATATCCCTTAAATGTAAAGTTGTGTCATACCACTTAAGATCGGAGAGAGAGAGAGAAAATAGATGGAGAGAGAAGATATAACATCAAATGGAGAGATAGAGAAAATGGGGGAGGTAGAGAAAAAAGAATGACAGAAAGAGATAGATGAGATAATGTAGAAGAGAAAAGAGAAGAATATGGATTTATAACGAAATCTCCATGTATCAGTATCTTTAAGAACTAATTCTTCAAATATCTTGGTAAAACAATAGAACTAAACATTTGGAATAGTGTGAAGCAGTCTTGAGTTTATGCGATATTAAAAAGGTCACCAATAAAAATAAAAATTCTGCGCAAAAATGGGGGGGGGGGGGGATATAGGTGCCCCTTCCAAAATGTGTCTTTTATGTCATCACTAATCAATTAGGAAGTTTTATACAGTACACATTTTCAATGAACATAATAACTAAATACAAAACCCAGTTACTCCTGGTCGGATTCGAACTGAAGATTACCGGTAAGAAACAGACCCATAAGCACATTATTTTATTATCAATATTTGTGTCCGTTGGTCTCTCTCGTATATTTTAAAAACGTTTAACTCCTACAGATATTTGAATTTCTTTACACTTGATGTTTTGAGTGTATCTGGGATTGCCATAACTTATCGGCTACGGGGACCCGGATATTTTGTTGAAAATTGGTAATTATATATGGGTTTAAGGTGAAGAAACGGAGTAAACAATTTTCAATTTTTCCAAAAATGCGTTAGCATATTTCAAATTCGATGGTTTCAAATTTCTTGACAGGAAATGATTTGGCATGGTTTGTAAAATGGAAATAAAATGCATGGTCATGCAAAGTTTACTAGGTCATTACCTAAATCGTGCTGACAATAAATTCTAGTAAATATATTTGGTACAATGAAAAGATTAAAATTGGTAGAAGAGGAAACTCCTCTACTTCGATCACTGGGTCAAAAATGGGGTTGATTTCGTTAATAATTTAATGGATAGTAATGGCCATTCTTGGCATTAGATGAGTTTAAGATAAGTTTAATGTTCGCACCAACCTTTTTAGAATATGGTGGTATGATCACGCCATTAAACATGATAAACTCCAACTCCATTCAGCACCCTTTAAACTTTTTACTTGGAAGCGCGTTTGAAGGACAAAATGGTGCCTAGGAGAATTTACGACATTTTAGTGTCAACCAAAAAAGTTTTTGTTAATTATGTTGGTAAATGGGAAAGTAACCTCGGTGTGAGCTATTTTTTTGTTCCACATCCTTTAAATGTACTACAACCTAAGGTGGTTTGAGTATAAAATAATTCCTAAAATTTTAGGTACCAACATTCCTGCTTAAAAATTGGCAGGAAAGTATCAGGGCTTGGTACTTTCTGTCCATATTTTATGATGAGCCCTGTCCTTTATTTTGTTGGTGTGACATTATTTACGAAGTCTGGAGTCAGGTTTTCAAGTGGATTAAATGACGCCTATAACCAACTTTGTATTTAAATGAGAATGATTCTTTTGGAAGTGGTGATGAGAATAGAATGCTGGCTTTGATTCTCATCCTCCTGTAGGTACCCATGCATAGTTGTAACAAAAATGAAAAAGTGTGAGAAACGTTAATGTCTGAATGCCGTCAAGGTGATATTTAAAATCTTTTGTCTTGAGAAATAGAATGATGATGAGGATTAATTATTCATTTTGAACTGTTTTCTGATATCGTTAATTGCCAAAACAACAATTCTTACAATTGGTTGAAAACAACGTCACGTTTGTGTTACATAACAAATCTGTTTACCTTACTTCCGCATTAATTCATACTGCGAAACCCTAAGAAACTTATAGCCCGTTTTAAGAAGCCAATGCCATGTTAAGTTGAATCGCTCAAAGGCAGAAACAACACTGTGGTCCAGGATGGCGCCAGCATTTAAGGGTGTTAATAGGCTACATTAAGTTTAAATGCATGTAAACCCTTGATTTTTCTAATACATTACATTATGATATCATTTACGAAAAGTTTATATGTTTTATAAACTTTTTATCAGTGGAGTATAACGGTTCAATAGTTAAAGAAATTGAACACAGTAGTATAATGGAAAGGGAGGGCTGGAATGATCGAACAATTCCTGTCTTATATATTTGAGTTTGATTAGAAGTCATTAATATATTCAGGAATTTGCTTATTTTGGACTATATTATAATTCCCATTTGGTTTAAGATTTGTATACGAGGGGCATTCAGAATTACTGTATTATGCATTAATTATTTTAAATATTGATCAGAATAAATGTAAAAATATATACAGTATAATAATTTGTACTAATCTTTTGTCCTCATATGTTATTATCACGGATGCAATAATCCGTCGTTTCTGAGAAATGACAACACTAATTTTTGGCAAAATTTTCACTACAAAAGAACCAAACCTGACCGAAGTTAAAACTTCATCTGCAGTTTACAAACGTCATCGTGGGTGTCCTGCCAAGAGAAGTTGCTATCGGCCATCAGGGTTGTTATTCTCAGAACTCTTTATTGTTCTATCAATCTAATTAGCATACGTTATTTCTAACTATTCTCTATGTGCTCTTAGGGGGGTAGGAGTGTTGGTTGATAACGCACGTTCTAGCTCGTCTCTTTATGTTGCAGGCCTCTTTAGGGT
>JAMKCH010005525.1:0-84580 GCA_023653785.1 Ophioderma brevispina
TCGAGGTGACGATAGTAATGACATTACAATATGAATATCAAGCAGCCTCATTTATATGACCAATTCAGATTTCCCTACAGAACAAGAAAGTAAACTTTGACAACTTTGCTACATGACCATAAATCTGTAAAAAACACACTAAAAGGTTACGCCAAAAACAACAAATCCAATAACAAACTCATATGACACACTGAACATTACCTGTTGTTCTTCAGACACGCAAATTGTTATATATGTATTTATACTGAAAATAGCCCTGAAATCGTGAGATGAGACTTCATCCCACTTGAGATTCTGTCGATTTTCAGCAGTCAACTTTAATCAAACTTACATTACTGTGTTGGTATTGGAATGAGTGTCCTAGGATTACTGCTCATTATGATTACAAGCCACAAACACTGACCAAAAATTTGAAAAAGTCGGTTTTAATAAATCATGTGATATCTATTTTTATCGTCCGATTCTGTAATTTCAGTGTCGGTTGGGATTTCTATATGATGGATTGTTTATCATTTTAGTTACGGTTGCTCTACAAAAGTCAACTAATATATAGGGCCGATCTTCTCACAACACGATCCGTTTTGGAGTGTTCCTCAACACATGGAAGGTTGATGTCATAGGTCGTGAGGATTTTATTAAATTCTGCCAAGAGTTTTGATTATTGGAGAACTTTAACACAAAATTGCTGTTTCTTAAAACCATGGCCTACACATATCATTCGGCATGTGTTAGAATCTATGCTTAGAATTTCTTTAACCAATTTAAAGATGACAAGAATGTAAAATCGGTACGTCCACACAAATACCGGACCTGCACCGGGGCATGGTTGGAACTTCTGGGGCCATCGGTGATCTCGAAACCATATGCCCACTGGCGGACCTAGTATGGGTTCGAGATACCTTGGGCCTATACTTCAACCATGCCCCCAAAATTATAGTATACAAATATAGACTGCCATGAGAGGCTTGGTTAAAAACTATGGACCCGAGGTGACATAATAGGTCTATTTTGCTGAGGGGCGCAGCCCCGAAACAAAATAGTACTATTATGTCACCAAGGGCCCATAGTTTTATCCAGAGCCTTCGAAATTTAGGCAGTATTATGTGGTTATATACTTTATTAGATATCTTGTGTATTGATTGGTTAAGAGAAATTTAATAAAAGTAGAAGATTTTAAACATACCATACATACAGGCCATAGGCATAGCCTAGGCCTAGGCTTACACGTCTTCACATTGAGGCAATTTCTGGTCCATAAAATTCATAGCCTTACAATCTGTTTAATCTTCAAAATTTTTTTTAAAAAAAAGTCTCAAAATTCCAAACAGTTCCAAACAGCTAATGCAAACAGTCATGACTCAAAGTGAGTCAAATTCCAACTAAACTGACCTGCATGCTTGGGTTATCGAGTGTACTTGGCAGTATCAAACGTCAGAATGAACATCGCCGGCAAGCTTTTACACTCACACTGCCTCGTGAAAATCGCAAGGGCGAGGCTATACTGATTGCTAATTATTTATAGTCGCTTGAGCATGTTGATGTCCGTCATCATCATACAGTTATAAAAACGCGGCGTTTTAACTCTGCGCAAAACACTCGTTATCTGGTTATGATTTCGTGAGGGGAACTCGGATGTCGATATGTTGTCTGCGAAAGGCCAGGGTGAAATACATAGGGTTGGACATTCTGCATTTTACGATTGCATTAAATCGTTTCTGGGTGTCTGCCATATGGTGAATGCGGGTAGAAACTCTTCTCTGTAGTGTGTATATCAAATGTACTATTTCATTGATCTATGACTGCGACTTGGTTACGAGGGAGGGAAAAGAATATATACGGCTTAAAGGTAATATTTACGGACGTCCCGTGAAGAGATTTCGACACATTCGGCAAGATATAGTGTACTATTTTAAACATATGACCATTTCAACCCAATAATAAAAAAGAATATATAATGAAGTATATAACATCCATTATTTGTATTACTGTGCCGCGACCGGCCTGAAGGATCGTATCCCCGACAGGGTTAGGATGCCTTGTCTTGTCTTTGGTAAGATGGACAATCTGGTTACTGTCCTCCTGTCTTTAGTTGTACCCCAAGTTGTGTAAAGTCCTTTAGGGGCCGCTTCAAAACTTTCAACAACCGGTGTTACCGTTCCGCTCGGTCTTTCGGTTGGAACCGGTTTCTATTGTTCTAAACAATGGAATCACGGTTCAACCGTCAGTAGTTGAGTTTTGAAATTGTACCTTATGGTATTAGGACACCACTATGAATAATAATTTACAACACATTTTTGCTAAGTTGGTTGTTTGTGTGCATGCTCTCTACTTTATTTGTAGATTTTAGTTTATAAGAGTCCAGATGCCCGGATGTGTATTCCATGAATGGGCGAACTAACGACAACTAACAAGCGGTTTCTTTAATGAGTTTGTTACAGATTAGCGGATTTCTCTTAATTGAAATTAAAGGACTAATATCAGAAAAATATATGTAATCGACTTATGGGCTTATTTCCAGGGTGGTTAGATTATCTGTAATATCAACTCCAAGATTAGTATGCATGGTATACGATTCAGTGTACCGAGTCCCCGGACGGAGCTGAGTGTAATGAAGATTGCTTGGATTTCGAGGAGCATGAGTTCGCCTTGACGAAGCGCTTTTCAACGCTGAAATGTGTTTAAATCATCTCGGAGTTGTACCTGGTCAAATTGGTTTGTTCTGTCTGTAAACTAAATATAAGATTTAAACCAGTAAATAACAGGAGACAGGTAAGCCAGCCCCCATGCACAAATGATGGGTGTTTTGTTTTTCGTGACTGTCGATAAGTGTGCCTCTAAAAACTGAGGGAAAAGGCGAGATCTGGGTTGCATAATGGGTTGCTAGCAATATTAGGTATAAAATCTGTAGGAACATCAAACAATTGGCAGCATTTATACTTTTATTGACTGGACAGACGTTAGTTAACCGTTCTTATTCTTACATGGAACAACTGACTGAAAAAGTGCTTCTGACCTCCAGGCGTCCACAGCGCATGTTAGTCTTCACGGTACAGTAGCTCGAAAAAATTTGGGGATAAGTACCTAATTTCAGGACTCGATAAGGTAGGAAATATGATGATCTTCAAGAGAATATTAGCTTTAAGATCTGAGATGTTCAATGAGGAGAAGGAAAAAGGACGTTTTCATCTCACCAACTTGGTACAGGAAAGAATAGGACATGCAATAACAGGGAGAAAAGGTAAGTCCAGCCCCCAATGAAAATGAGGTTTGTGGTGGCGCGGTTTTTGTTTTTGGTGACCGGCGACTAAGTGTAACCATAAAATGAGGAGAAAAGGCGAGATCTGGGGGTTGCAAATCATGTTGCTATCAATATAGGTATAAAATCTGTAGGAATATCCAAAAAATGCAGCATGATACTTTTATTTTGATTTCTGACAGACGTATTGAACCGTTATTCTTACAGGGAAACACCTGACTGAAAAAGTTCTCTGACCTCCAGGGTCCACGTGTCTGCTAGTCCTCACGGTTCCAGTAGCTCGAAAATTGGGGATAACTACCTTAATATCATGACTCATTCAGGGTCGGAAATATGATGATACGTCAAGCAAATATTAGCTTTAAGTCTGAGATCTCGCCATGTGTTTGTACAGGAAAGAATAGGACATTGCATTTTAATGGGTTGATGTGTGTGAAACCATAAGTTGCAAATAGCCTACTCCTATGTAGGTAAACTGATACTTAGAGGTAAAGACGGTTCAGCCGACCAACGAGCAGGTCTCTCCCTAAAACCGCAGTCCCCTTACCTTTCGTTTTACTAGTAGCAGTCAAATATGACAATATGTTGTTCTAAAGTAGATGATACCAGGCTGATGCAAGGTTGGGTAAAGTTCTTTCCTTGTTACACCACGAGAGGCTAGAGACAGGATTGTGACATTCGTGATTTCCCTGAAAATTACTTATCTGTCATTGATTTTCTAACATGTACTACACTGATACACAAAGGAAAATGTATGTACAAAAATGAATCAAGTTATACATGTATAAAGCCCTTTTACAACAAAATTAGCCCCAAAAATTTACCTAATTACATAATAAAATCAGTAGTAGATTATTAACGTAGATTGTACATAAATCGATCAAAAGCTGCCCAGTTAAATAAAATTTGTGTACCTAAAAATATAAGAGGCTTGCTACATAAAGTGTATGCTTATGTTTTGTTTTTTTTTTTTTTTTTTTTTTAATAAAATAATTTTAGCCTACAAATTAGCAAACACCAATTTGACAAAAAAATCAAAGAAAGAAAGAAATAACATAAGACAAAATAATCTGAAAATCTTAGGTAAATAAGAGAAAAGGAATGGTTTGTTTTATTTGTAAATGCATCTTTATTATCGTAGTAAATAATCTAGAAAGAGCTACCATTCCTTAATCTAGATATGCATGCTTCGAGCGCATGCACCTTCCAAATAATAATGTAAAACAAGAAGAAAATATGTGACCGGAAATAGGACACGTAGAAGAGTACGTATAGTGTCCACAAACGCTAGTGTCAGTCGTGTTGATAACCGGTGTCTAATATGCGAGGGGCGTGGCTACAAGACTGTCTTACAGCTTGCGGAGACATTTAGAACGAGGTTTTTGAAAAGGAATTGACTGCCCGTTTTAACGTACATCATGAATCTTGAAAAAAATGAGTCATATGAAACGTCTAACGACCGGTTTCTTTATCTGAAGAGAACAAATAAATATTCGTAACATAATTAAAGATACTATCAGTGATACACCGAGAGAGTCAAAAATATTTAAAATTAGTAGGAATAGCTTAAAAGTGAAGGATAAATTTGTATAATTCCCATGAGTAGTTTTCCAAATGAAGAGAGGAAGAAAAGAACATATTCAAAAGATTCAATTTGAAATTTTACCCCCATTGTGACCTTGAAAATATTTGCCTTATAATTCTCGAAGTACAACCCGTACATAGGGCAAACTGTACTATTAATATCGTTGAAACGTGATGAATGTGTTGGTGTACTTTTTCACATTCTGACCCTTTCAAAATGTGTAAATATTTCACCCTATTTCACTGCTTTACGATTGGTATATTTTCTTAGATATTTAGTTGTTCCAAATGTCTAATACTACCAAATTATGTTTAAAAAATTTTGTTGGAATTATTTTTAGGTTGCGGTGCCTATTTTCATAAATGCACCCGTCTACATGAAACTTGGATTGAACAAATTACCACCAAGAAGTGACCAGCAAGGGATTTGTCCATGTTGAGTCCCCTGTAGGACTGCACCCAACATATCCTGCAAATGATAAGACCAAAAGCAATATATTAAGGACAAATTCTGATATTCTAGTTATTACTGTCCGTACCGACCCTTGCTACAACGCGTAATTGAATCGAAATTCAAATCTTGTAACAATGCTGTTTTCTTCCTTTTCTTTGAATTTTTAATTGGAAAAGATAGCTTATGAAATTCTACAGACTTGTACTTCAATTTTAGCTATTCCTGCAAAATTCAATTACTTTGACTCTATCACTGATAGTGCCTTTGATCCCGTCCTCACATTTTCTTATTCATAAACCTATTGCAATAAAGTCATTCATTCATTCATTCATTCATTCATTCATTCATTCATTCATTCTTTCATCCTTTAGCAGCACAATCAAATTCAAATCAGAACAAAATGCGACCGAAATAAAATATGGTAAAAATGGTAAAATACGAGGTTATTTTGGTCAAAACACATGAACTGGCGTCAACATTAGGGATGATCGTATGGACCAATTTTTACTTCTTACGCTACTTGTTTATTGCCGTTAAAATTGCCATGTTTACTTTCACTATAGATATTTGAGCCTGTAGTAAGCTAATACAAGGGAATTGACGAAGGGTCACCACAAAAGGGCGTTAAGTGTTGTCACATAAACTTAACAATCATTCAGTGAAAAAATGTCCGTCATTTAGCTACTTCATATAAATTTACCAGGTTTCCAATTGTGAGAAAGGCGCTGCTCAGAAGAATTGACTGTCATTCCACTGTTTCCACATTTCGATTGTTTGCTGGGGCGTACGCCCCTTTGCCATCCCTGAATCCGCCACTCGCTACCAAACTGTTTATTTCCCATTTTGCTTGCTTTTTCTTTCTTAGTTTCTTTCTCTTTCATATTTGCCTTTGCCTTTTTCCTCTTCATTTTTCGCTCCCCTCTTCTTTTTCCCTTTTTCCTTTGCCGGGAGGGCGCCTGGAAGAATTGACTGTCGGGAAAGCGCCCATTTTACCCCCGGGATCCGCTACTGATTTGATCAATTTTGCATGAGTAAATATGATAATATGACAGGTCAAGGGTAATATCGAAAGCTTTGTTACTTTGATCAGATCAACCAGAAATATTGCTCTCCTCTTTCGATGAAGGTCAATTACATCGGAAAAATTATTGAACCATTAGGGTATTGTAGTTCAACTGCAGGAAATTATTGAATTAGCAAAATTAGCATAGCCAAATGTTTGAAGTAACACAAGGTATTGCTGAGAAGGCTCACTGGGAAAATCGATATAATAGAAATAAGTCATTATAAGTCACAGAATCGCCTTCCAAGTTAAACAAACATCACCTCTCGTAAGTTAACCTAGAGTGATATTTTACGTATAACTTGGGCTGGTCATTGACCTCAACATCTAAACTAGATGCCCTTTTCTTCTGTAAATACGGACTCACGGTTTAGGAAGGTCTCACATTATACGTAGTCAATCAATGAGCTTATTCTTTTATTATAAGAAGTCGTCAACAGCTGAATGCAAAAAACTCAAGTGTTCCTAAAATCCCTCGTGCCTCGTGCATTGATAGAATCAAAATGTATATTTTTGTAAACATAACTGACAATTTCCTGGTATGACATTACTCATGAAAAGTCAAAATAATTTCTATTTACTAAACCGGTATTGTAGTTGATTGTAGCATCCTTCAAAAATATTTCTTTGTGTGAAAATAAATAAATAAATAAATTAATTAATAATTAAATAATAAATATATATAAATAAATAAATATAACTTAAAAACTTAATAAATTAATAAAATAATAAATTAATAAATAAACGGATGAATTACACTTAGTGCCCTTGAAATGTTCATCTGATGTTAAAGGTAAAGGTAAATTACAGCCTTAAAATGCATAAAATATGACTTCAATGTTATATATGACGGCACTAAGGAAAATCTACGACAAGTGGCGGTGGCGTATACACTATACGGCAGTATGTAATAGCACTACTTAAAAGTATTCAAGTGGCGTACGCACTATACCACTATGAAATAACACGAAATGTGAAGTTACATTCTGTACTGTACTGTTTTGACAGTAGTACGTGGCGTATAGTTTGTTTGTATGTCACATTTTTTTCCTTTTGTATGTACGCAAATCAAGTAATGTAAAGCATCTGTGTGCGTTTCTGACAAAATAGTCTAAAATTGCCAAAAATTTCCTATTGACTTTACATGAAAAATTTCAAACCCAAGGAACCAGGTCAAAACTTCATTTGAGACTAAAATGCTTGCCAGATTCATTTTAGACGCCAAAATGGCCATAGAATCTATCGTTTTTAAAAAGGTGGTAATTTGCCCACCCCTAACTACAGTGTATCATGTTTCAAATACTAAAACAAAGCTATTACCACCAAATAGGCTGGAATTATTCGGTTGTTAACGTTCCGCGCGTAAAAGTAAACCAAATATACACAAGCAAGAATCGCGCTCGCCACGCACAAAAACAAAACAAAAACAAACACACACACACCCACACACAATGCGCCTATAGCGTTGTCTTGCGCCTACATTATTCCATATCAGTTCGCACCGTTATGAGGCCCGCCTATTTGGTGGTAATCAAAGTATAATAAATAAATTACGGGCCATCATTTTTGATTCCCCTTTACAGTCCCAATCGTCCAGATCACCCTTGACCTATCCAATTTAAGAGAAGTGCGATATAATTAAATTATAATGTTGAATTTGACATGGCAATGTCCATGGTAAAAAAATCATAATTGTATTATTGATGCTATACGCTTAATTGGAAAGATTTGCCGTTTAGGGGGATGCAATTGCCCGTCGTTTAAAACTAGCTTCTTGAAATGACAAGGAGCTGTTATTGATGAATAGACTTTGTTAATTTAAGAAGAGTTGCCATAAGGATAATGTACTTTGTAATGGTTGGAGTTGGAAAATGCCTTGATTCATTGTTTAGGTTAAGATAGTAGGCAAAATAATTCTATTATACTTTCAGTTGGCATGAAAGCATATAGTAAAAAACAGAGAAGAATGCAGTGAGCAAGTGGAAAATGATTTTATATTCTCAATCAGCTAAAGAAAATCCTTTTGAAATGAGCGGAGACACCCGATTCAGGGAGAACGCAAATCAACCGGAGTCTCCTGGTAGTCACGCCTTAGGATACTCCTACTTTAATTTAGTAAAATCATTTGAAATAGCCGTAGAATAACCGTGGTCATGTCATGCTCAATGCATGGTTGTCACATACAGTGCATGTGACACCCGTGCATTGATCAGGTTTGGACCATGACTATACCTTATGAATTCAATAACCCCATTACGAGGCATATCAGGAGGAATTGTGGGCGCAGGATGGAAATGGAGTACAGACTTTTTCTATCGATCGATTTTAGTTTACAAGGACCTAAGCCAATACATTCTAGAGGGTGTGCAAAATTTCGTGCAGTGGCATTTTCTAGAAATCCAATATGGCCGCCACCACTCTCAAATTCATTAAAATGGCCATACTTGTATGTTTTATATCCAGGTTATAAAGCGCGAGGAATCTATTGGTCGGGTTCTTAATGTGATTTGATTGCAACTTAACCATCAAATCCAATGTGGTCACCTCGTAGTACAATATGGCCCTAAATCATTCAATTGACCAAACTCATCAACTATTTGTGATAGATGCATAATTCTTGACTCTATACCCAGTAGGGACTCATATCAGACATCCCTATTGCGTTAGCATGCTTAACACTTATGATGGTAGCCAATATGGCTGCCTTTAAGATCTTTAAACCTACAAAACATAAATGTAGACACTATAATCATGCCTCTACACTGGAAATGTGTAAAACACTTGACGTGTTCGGATGTGTTCAAAATGCGTTCGGGGGAGTTCAAAGAACACTTACTGGGAATGTTCAATTGTACAGATAATGAACACCTGCAGAACATTTTAGGTGTTCAGGATGTATTCTGTATATCATAAATAGGCATACTGAAAGGGCAGCCATATTGGATTTTTGTGGCAATGTTATGATCAAATTTAATCACAAACACTTAATTGTGTTTAAAAATGCGGGAGTACCGCCAAAGATATGTCTCTGTCAGCATGGTCAGAAATACTTCAGAAATTGTTAGTGACTTTGGACATGCTAGCGGCCAGATTAGATTTTCAAAAATGCCACTGCACATAATTTTGCACACCCTCCAAAATTTATTGGCTTATGTCATAATAAACTAAAAATTTATCGACAGAAAAAGTCTGTACTCCATTTCCATTCTTCGGGCTGTGTGCGCATACTTCCACCTGACTATGTCCCCAGTTGTGTTCAGGAGAATGTATGGAGTTTACATGTAATAGCCCAATGCATGCAGTGATACAAGGTCCTCTACTGTGTATTGCTTAAAAGTATCGATATTTAAATTAATGGGGTAGCACACAAGCGAAATAGGATTGTTTATATCATTGGGAAATACCTATTATTACACCTCATGGATGTTCATGAACAAAATCATGCCATTTCATTAGCTGATTCCTATTACGCGTTCTATTTCCTAGATTGGACTATTTTCCTATATACAACCTCGTCCCCAGAGTCACAGTGAGGTGTAATAAAAAATTATATCGATAAATGGGGCACACTATTTTCCCTTGGTACAGGCTACGGGCCTATCACCCCGAAGGGTCAGGGGTGATAGGGCGGTAGCCAGTTCCTCGGGAAAATAGTGTGCCATTGAATGTGAAGGGGTTTTCTAATGCAAGAAGTAACACTATCTGCAGTATGGAAGTGCTATATATGTGAATACAAGCACCGTTGTGGAGGCAACCTCAATGTCTGCTGATGACAACAACTCTGTCATAGTTACATCAGTCCACAAAACTCCACCAGTAGATTTCAAGCACCCTCAATTCAATCTCTGGAATTCCACCAAACCTCATTTTCTTCATTGGCGATTTCAACAGCCATATTACCCATGTGGCTAAATGAACCAATAAAAAGACGGATATATTAAAAGCTGACAAAGCTGGTTAAACAGTCAACACCTACGTCTCCTTCACGACCCTAAGCAGCCGTCATCATTTTATAGTGCCCGCTGGAAGAAAGGGTACAATCCTGATCCAGCTAGTTTTACCAAAAACGTCTCTAACCTGTTTAGCAAGATTGTTCTGGATCCTGTTCCACTAACTCAACATTGACCAATCGGTATCGGATGTCAACGTTGCAGTAAGGCCAAACAAGGACCTTGCGGAAAGCAGTGAAGCAGCCAGACATTGTACTCATCCCTGGCTAGATCATAGTTGCGAACCACTGTGTTTGGACACGATAAGAAGAATCAAACAGTAATTATCAATGCATGGTAAAGCATCAATATGGCAAAGAGTCTTGAGCGGAGTCCCCAGGGGACAGTGCTAGGTCCCCGTTTGTTTTTATTGGCGACATCATGAAGGGCAAAATACGTCTCTTTGCCGACGATTGTCTCGTTGATCTACAACTTCGTCACTTTGCCAGCTGATGAAGAAGATGTGATCCAAACTTGACACCACCAATGATTGCACATACAGAACAACTTAAGGCGGAATAAAAAAGCGTCACATGCTGAAAACAAGGCTTCATTTCAAAAACGCTGGGTTTTATAAAAAGACATTTATATCACACCTCTTCCAACATAAAAGAAAAGCGATACCAAACACTCATCAGGCCCATATTGAGCACGGTGAAGCAGTCTTGGATCCCACGAGAAAAAAAAGAACACAGGAAAATCAACCTACTTAAAAAAGAACAACGTAGAGCAGCTTATTTCGTCCAAAGCAATTACATTAGGGATTCAAGCGTCTCCTAGATGTTAACCTCACTAGGATGGCACAGCCTCCGAGACTGTCGTGAAGCTCATCGCCTGACATGCTTAAATAAGATAATTAACTACCAGATTAGCATCCCAAAAGACAAAACTCAATCCAAGATTGAAAGATATAGAAGCGGACACGACCAGTAATTTAAACTTTTCAGCACCAATAATACTGTCTTCGCTAACTCGTTTTCCCCAAGAACCATTACTGACTGGGACAATCTTCCACATACTGTAGTCTCCCAACTATCCAAAGTTACATTAAAACAGAGCTTCTCAACTGTAATGGGACGCATCATTGCATCTCCTGTTAAAATTCCCTGGTGGAAACTTAAGGAGGAAAACAAACCAAGTGCCAAGTAAGAGCCAATATGTAGCCGATGTTGTCATCAAATATTCATTTCCTAATTAGATCCATCGTCAAATACCTTTCTGACTCCCCACAGACCGAGCTTAATATTATACTTCTTTATATAAATGGTCCTAATTATTTTAACATACCTCTCTTGTTGGAGCTTTTCCCCGGATAATACAGATAAAAAGAAATGTCTAATACTTCCGAGAAAATATCTGGCAAACACGTTAAATCCGACACGTACTTGCCACCATTTTTATTGTATTCATCGCTGTTCTACGAATCTCAGGAAATATAGATTTCCAGCAGAGTAATTAGGAATGGCTGGTCAAATAGCTTCTGAGTAATTTGCCCGTTGACTTGTCCGCTAGTATCCTTGTATTCCTACTTTATCCCACCCAAAAGGATGTATTGCTTTTTAAGAATAGAAATGATTTCGCCTCGTCTTATATACATTTCAATGTACGCCCTTGTCACAAAGTAGAGCGGCATTTGTTCTTACTTATGGAAGATGAGATGCTGTCAATGTAACTTGTAATAAGCACGTTGTTTGTACATATGCGGTAAAGGTCATGCCATTTAAATGAAATAAATCATGAAAGGAAATTAGAAGAAAAATAATACAATAATATTGATATTTAATAATATAGCGAAATATTTCAATCTATATCTCCCAAGCCACCCAAACTGGCAACGTGCACTGTAATTTATTCAAAACACCATCATGAACTTAACCCTAGCCCTCGTCTTACCAAGCCTTTTTTTGTAACACGGTTTACCCCCCTCCTCCTCGAGAATTCGTTTTCAAACACCCGATGCTTATGATTTTGATACCAGTGGATAGCTATGGTCCTCTTCTTTCCACTGATAGCAAAATAAGTACCAACATACCTAGTATGGCGTCACAATGACGTCATCACGTCCGCGAGTCGGAACAATTGCCATTTTCCACAGAAAATAAGCGAAAATCCAATTTGCGCTAAAAACGTAGGAATATCGGATTTTCATGCGGTTGTCAGCTCTAAATGATGGCAATTGGCTAGTTTTACATAAACATAGAGTTTTAGAGCCATACTGTGCATAATATTTTCAAAAATGCACCATAAAATATCCTTGGATGGCAACCACCCCCTACTCTCTTAAAATGAAAGAGTGAAAAATCACTCTGAATTTCGGAGTAATTTTAAATTAACTCTAATCGAGTGGCTTTTAGCTCTAAAAGAGCGAGAAATGCAGCCTGACATCTTAACTCGAGGGTTAACCGAGCTCACTCTGTTACCGAGTGGCTCAAAATGCCACTCTTCTTCGGAGTGAAGCCCACTCTGAACTCTTATGGAGCGGCTTTTAGCTCTAAAAGAATGAGAAAATGCTCTTTTCGGAGTGAACTAATAGCCAATCAGAACCGCCACAAATCGCGTGATTATTTTCGAACAACATGGCCGACGAATTAGGCGAGACCGTCAGCAAATGGTTGACCGAAGTTGAAATTAGTGAAGAAATCATAGAGATCTTTACGGGTGAGTATATTGTATGTGTCGGTCACAATTCATAGCATTTACAGACAAAGTGTGGAGAAGCATTAATGTTATTTACTGTAATATCACTCGTAAATACGGTAGTCTGCGCCAGGCTAGGCCAGGCCTGCGCATGTACGAACCGCACAATCATGCATGTCACGGGCGTGCATGTCATGATCATGCACGTCATGCATGCCACAATCGTGCATGTCACACTGAATCATGCCAATGATGCGCCACAATATTCATTCATGTCAAGATGCTATGAATTATGACCTACACATATGCAATATACTCACCAAACAAACAAAATTCACAAAGAATCACAACTCTAAAACAGTGAATTGGCTAGTTCACGCTTTCCCCACAGCTCTAAAAGAGTGACTAGTTCACTCTAAAAAGGAGTGATCACTTCACTCTTTGTTATAGAGTTATTTTTTTCACTCTTTATTTAGAGTGGATCTCACTCTAAAAGATGCGTCACTCAGGTGGCTCTTTTTGGAGTGAGATGTCATTCTTTTAGAGTGGTTTTCACTCTTTCGTTTTAAGAGAGTACCCTTCGACTTTGACGGCATATACCCTAACCCCGGTGAAGGTGCTACCTTAGCATTTTTTTCGCTAAATGACCGGAAAGGATGATAAACGATTACCTAGAAGCTTTTTACGAAAGTTTTTGGCATTTTGGCGCACCGGAGCGAAGTTCACTAGCTCCCCCCCGGTAAGACGAGGGAAACATACGTTCCTCAGATTCATTGAAAACCGGGTGCATGCTTATGTATATAGATGCGGTAATACAGTGAGAGCGCCCATGACCTACTAACAGAGTCGGTTTATTCAGTGCACTTTAGATCACATGTTATAAAGCGTAAGAAAATAAATTATCAGAGTTGATTTACTTTGGTTGCACCCCATTCGACTTGTCTCTGACCTTTGTGGTTTATATTGGCAATGAATTCGTGATATAATAAGTAAATTTTAACATATTCGGTATGACTGATCTCTTTAGATCCAAGATGGTCGCCAAACAGACTCCTTGGGACAATATTTGATTTTTGGTAACATCAAAATTCTTTAAGATGATGTCGTAGAGATCCTAATAATCATGTTAGAATTTAGTTTTAAGGAGGGTTTGCATGGGAAAAACCATGAAATATGCAAATGCATCGTGTACTACAAGTATAGACAGACATTCACATTTTGTGGACAATGAATGGGGTATCCTATATTCCAAAATGTGGTCAATTCAATTGAGTGTTTGGAACCTTAAAATCTGATTAGGTTTTTCACAAAATCTCGACTCATTAGTTGTTACCCCTATTGCAATTGATCTCTAGACTTTTACAAGGATGAAATAAGCAAACTTGGGTATAAACGTGTTTTTAATTATAAAGGCTAAATTTAATCAAAGCTAGGTATCATGCAAATGTAAGGAAATGCATTATTTTATTTTTTAAGGTTTCACATTTCCTTTTTTGCTCGACGTGAATGTAAGATAAAGAATTCCATTCGGGGCCTTGCTGCAAGCGAGCAGGTCTCACCACGCCTGGGCTCACCACGTGGGGGATATCACCACGCCTAAACAAGATGCATTATATCTGATAATGTTGTACTTCTCATCCTTTATCTAGTACAGAAAGGAAACATACTATATAGTTTAATAGTCGTCAGTTGCCTGATGATCACCATACACACGGACGTAAAACAAAGAGTAGCAGCACCATGATAATGTATTAGAATAATCATAACCGTGAACTCCTTCATTAGGCTAGGAAGTTCCTCAGTTTCGTATTGAGTGTCACTATCGATTACATCGATGTAGTTAAGAGGTCTGCATCCTCTATTTGGGAACGGAAGTCTCCAATATATTACATCGGAAACAACCTGGTCTTCAGCCGCGACAACAGTGGCCAGCAAAGCGGACTCTACGTTGAGCGACAGTAGCAGAGATGGGAGGAATGTCTCCGTAAATTTGTTGTATTGTCCTGTGATCACGCCATGAGAAGTTTTATACCCTCTTTCTTCATGGTCCAGGTTTCGGCTCCATAGAAGATTGCTCTCAACACAAACTCTAAACAATGCTAGCTTTGTTGACTTTGCTATATTTGATTGTCGATGTTATGAAGCTTGTTACAGGCATTCCAGGCTTGTCCTTTGCGTGTCAGGAAATCCTTCATGCTGTCAGCAACATAGGACCCAAGGTACTAAGTCACTGACTTCCTAGAGTTGTGTGCCATCATTAGAACATATAGGTAGATGTCTCTCGCTCTCATTCATAGTCATATATTCGGTCTTCTTTACATTGACCAACATTAGCTGCAGCATCCTCCAGTGATGTTAACAAGTCTTGGGCATCGCACATTTGATCAGCTGTCAGGGCAAGATCATCTGCATAATCAAGATCAGTGAGATACTGGTTTTGATGGCGCCTTGATCGCTTCCGCTTGATGGAGAGGCCTTTTTCTTGGATGGTGTCGAGACTTTGTCTAAGGATGCAGTCAACCACAATTACAAAGAGATACGTATACTACTTGAATCAAAAAAATGTGCAAGGACCTTGACCTTGATAAAATCACTGACTCATAGATTGTTGTTGTTTTAATAAAGCAAATTTAATATTCTTCCAAGTGTTGAAAAAATGAAAGAAATCGACTGAAAAATAAGCCAGGTATGACAATTTTGTAAGCACACCTCTCTTTCCTTCATTCTAATGGGATTTACAAGCAAGATATTGCGTTAATGTACAGTATACGGGGTTAGCATTATGAAAGTAATGATGACCCTTGCTATCTTGTTTAATTGATCTATGAATAGCCATAATCTCCTTTATGATCCTCGAAAGGTATCAAATGTTCACACCCTATTAATCCTGATCTGTAAATGAAAAGGGGTTTTCAACACTACTACTGTAATCCAGATATAGATACAAGCTATGGAAATAAGAGACAATATCCTAAACAATGGGAAGATCTGGTTTTCTTGCTCTGCAAAAGGTGAATTTCTGTTTGGATTTGTCATATCAGTTGGCACATTGGTATAAATAGATTCATTGATTAATCCGCAGTTAAAAAAATATCAAGAAAATGTAACATTAAGTTGACAAAGGCATCATGATATTGTACATCCCACAAACACAAATTTAATGCGTGCAAATCCAATTGGAATGGAGAAAAAAGGGGTGCGCTTACAAAACCCGCCCTATCTGGCGTAATTTTCAGTCGATTGCTTTCATTTTAAAAACAAGAACAAATCTACGATATAGTGATTGCATTAAGGTCAAGATCATCTTTAATCCTTTGATTTTTTTTACTCACGTAGTATATCAATTGACTTTGGGACCAAGTTAGCAAATAAAATAAGAAATATGTAGTGAAAAGGTATCATTATCACCAAGGCATTTGACCGGTTAAGAATGTGATTTTGTAATCTTTGATCCAATATCGCAGCAGGAAGAAGCACACAGAGGATTACCTACACTTATAAGCGCGTGTGAATGATACCCAAAAAAATGTAACACGATATTAGGAGGACGCTGGTATGTTAAACAATTCCTGCATAAGATTGAAAACATAAATGGTATCTTGGTCACAACTGTGAGATGCCAATACCCTAGCGCACCATTAGAATATAAATGTGTAATCACACGATCCGCTAACTTAGCGCCAAAATCAACTATTACGCCTGCACTGCAGAAAATGTTTCTAAAACTTAGAGAACACCAATTGGTATTTGGCCCCAAGGTTTTCCGCTTGGCCTTTTATAATCAACGAATGATGTTAAGGAGGGGATTAAACTTGCGACAGGAGAAAATATTTTAACTTAATGAATGACTCTGCAAGGGTCAGCGTAAGTTCTACTGTGTGAAAATATATACTGTAGCTATATACGAACCACGTTTGGGTAAAACATAATTCCACTTTCTCAAATTTGAAAAACAAAATGTTTATGAGATGTTCATGAAATTTTGAATTCAAGTAGGAAAAGATGGTATATATATTTTCCATCGAAAGATTCGGTATTTGATTGACACATGGACGGTTTTGCAGATTTAAGTTACATTAGGCAATGCAAAAAAATAAATTCTATCTTCACTATCGATGGAATAGTCTTTACAATATTTTATGGAATACAATATATATTTCATCCTTATTGTGCTTTTGTTCTATACCGAGCCGATAGCAAATTCTGCCCTAAATAAGATCATATATATATACATGGTTTATGTAGCCTTGATGTTTTTATCAAGACGTAATACTATTAGCATTTTGCATAGCTCACTCATTGAGTTTGAGCACTTTGGTATATATAAACAATGTGCGGCGTGATGGGATGGGGCAGTGGCTTTAACGGGTCATTGATTCATTTCATTTGTGGATTGCATTTAGCTCTGTGCTGCACTGATGAGAACACAAAGTTCGAAACGGTACTGTCTGCAGATTGAGTGTATATATATATATATATATATATATATATATATATATATATATATATATATATATATATATCTATATATATATATATATCTATATATATATATATATATATATAAAAGAGGACAATCTTCCCATATATTTTGAACACTTACCTGCAACAGAGGTTTACACTTCCGTTAGTCCCGATGCTTATGATTTTGATACCAATAGATAGCTATGGTCCTCCTTTTCTCCATTGATATCAAAATAAGTACCAACATACCTAGTATGGTGTCACAATGACGTCATCAATTGGCTATTGGCTAGTTTTACATAAACAAAGGGTTTTAGAGCCATACTGTGCATGATATTTTCAAAAATGCACCATAAAAATATCCTTGAGTGGCAACCACCCCTACCCTTTGACTTTGACGGCATACCCTAACCCCATTTTTTCGCTACAATGAACGGAGAGTATGAGAGAACGATTACCTAGAAGCTTTTTGCGAAAGTTTTGCCATTTTAGCGCTCCGGAGCGAAGTTCACGGGGGGGGGGGGTAAGACGAGGGTTAATAAGCACTTTCACAAATGATTTTTTTACATGAAATCTACCACATTGTAAAAGGCTTCAAAGACATCAACAATACAGAAATAAAGACTGAAAAATGTGGTTCGGTAAAAAAACTAGTGGCAACTCATTGATTTTAATTTCGCGTCAAAAGAAGCGAAAAAGTAAATACAAGCGGCCACGAGACTTCGAAAATTGTTTGGACACAGTCCACTCTTTTCCAGAGAGGAGGTAATTTGGATCCACAGAATCAATGACATTGCAAGGGGCCAAACTGGATATGTTTTACGTTTACCGTTTGGGCATATATCAGCAACGCAGGCGATATCACGTTTATGCAGATATTTGCAAGTTATGCCTTCGTATTGTTCTATAATTTTATTGTAATTGTTTTGTATTCAACATTTTGCTGCCATAAGATATGTTTTTTGGAAAAAGCCTTTATTCACCATAATCACATCAAACTCAGCCAAGAGAGTGGTGCAAAAATAAGAACGATACATTACATGTAAAAAAATACAACAAGTAAACTTGCGTCACCCCCTTGGCAAGATGGCAGTATTGCAGCGTGATAACAATAATAATAATAACCATCGTAATAATAGTATTTACGTTTTTACTTCTATCAAGTGCATTAGGATTATGAATTTAAAAGGTTTCAACTTAACCCAAACGACCGTCCAAACGTAGCATATAGTTAACATTTAATCGCTATATCATTTTAACCTTCTACTCCTAAGTGGTTATTCAAATACACGTGTGTGTCAATTGCGTTTAGATACCTGTATATCACGTGGGGTTTCAATTAAAGACGGCGTGTTTCCCTTCACCGTTAAGTCACGGCTCGATTTTCATATTTGTTCAACAGATTTCAACAGATAGTGCATCTGGCTGAATTAATTGGGAGATTTTAACCCTCATTATGCCAAGCCTTTTTTGTATCACGGTTTACCAAAGAGGTAGTTACCACCCTCTCGGGAATTCTTTATAAAACCCAATGCAATGACGTCATAAAGTCCGCGAGTCGGCAAAATTGGCATTTTCCACAGAAAATAGGCAAAAATCCAATTTTACTCTAAAAAGGTATGTCGGATAAGTCTAAAAGGTATGTATGTCGGATTTCAATGCGGGCACCGGGTTTTAATTTTAATGTAGCTCTAAATTATGACAATTGATTACTTTTAAAGATGTTACCTTAATTTTTGTTTTCGCTAAAATGACCGGAAAGGATGAGGAAATCGTAAACCTGGATTTGTTTAGGGAATCATTTGGCATTTTAGCGTACCCGAGGAAAGTACACTAGGGAGTGGTGACCCCGGTAAGACGAGGGTTAACATGTTGAAAAACATCAACCAAAATATTCCTGTGCAGACGATTCGATCTACAAAACAAATCCAAGTTCAGATTAGATAACTATCGTATCGTTAACACACTAGTGGAAACGCGCCAAAGTTTTGAAATCTTGGTCGTGTTAGAAGGGCAATGTTTGGAATTGTTAAAATACATAACATCTTCAACGTGTTTTTCTGATGTTTGTTGAGCTACGAAAGATAACTAACACCAAATCAACACCAACACGGTACGTAAGTGATGGATGGCTCAATTTGTAGACTACACGAAACTAAATTAGTGGAATTTCTCGGCAACAAACAGACAAATTAAATGGGTTACAGAAAGCAGCTGCGATTACGTATAAATTGTCTGTTCTAAATACGCGTCTGACGTGTTTTCTTAGGAAGTGTCGTACAAAGTACAACTGAAGGTGACTTTCTCACTATTTTGCTTAAGAGTTGAACGGCGGACAAGCTGTCATATATCTTGTATTAAATAGTAATCAATCTTTAGAGGGAGAGAAAAATATGTAACAGCACGACTAGTGATTAAGATTCCAGGTTATTAGTGTACGTACCGTCCATTCCGGGCGTCCATACCGATTATCCACCTTCGGTTTTGATTTCCACATTAATCGAGGGCTAGCTCGTCACTTACAGATTCGCACAGCTCACTACAACTGAAAACTGAGAAATAATAAAACAATAGGATAAAATAGAGCGACTACAATTCTTTTTTTTTTCTTTTTGTTTTAAGGGGTCTCGCAAAATCACGCCAATAGCTTAGTTTGAACCACGTTAATAAATCGCTCACATCTTAATCAACAACTTCGTCTATTACCTGCCATGACCAGAAAACAAAGAGAACAAGACATTTCAGCCGCTAGAGCCAGCAAAAGGTAAATGATTTCGTAAATCGACATAATATTAGTTAACAAGACTGTAACCGGGTCATTAAGCAAAATAACAATGGAAAGTTGACACGAACATTAAAAATGATTCCATAATTACACTTTTCGCTCAGGTCTACTTTGTATTATATCCTTTATTCCGTTACGGAATAAAGCACAAGATGAGTAGATGGAAAAGAGTGTACTTACGCCAAAACAATCATTACAACGTAAACTGGAAATAAATAGATCTTTAATCTATTTCTTCCTCAGTCTACAAAGTAAAGTTTGAAACTATCATCTATCAAACTACGCTACAGGGTTGAATGGAATACATCTCTGAATCCAATGTCCAATTATTATCCAAAACTAGTAAAACCCTTGTATGATCAAAAACAACGTCTATACCTCTTCCATAAGTGACAGAACTGCAATATTATCAATTCAACGATATACTCTAACGGCATGGGTATGCAAGAGTTCGGAGTGGACTATGCTGGAGTTGAATGTAACACCAGTGCTTTTGCTGTTTTCATTCGTAATAAAGAACAATTATCTATGTTCTTTAATAATAAACATGGAATTTAGTATTGTTTTTGTTAGAAAGTTTTCATGCGTTCTTATATAGGTCATGTTTAGCATTGAAAGACATTCGGCGATCTTGATACCAGTTAACGGTAACAGCATTTTGTTAAGGGTTGTTAAAAAGAGAAAGGCATAAGGTGATTCTGGGTTAATATGCCGAACGGGACTTAACAAGTCCTCTTACTGATCACTGGAATTCTACAACCTCGGAAGCCAGCGTGGTCGGTACATTGTGGTATACAACCTCTGTTTTAGATTAAAATTCAACTTGAATTTGCCCAAAGGCGGGGAGATGAGGCCGTGGTCTAGATAATGCTCCCGGTAGTAAATAAGTAAAACTTACACCCTGAAATGAGTTCCAAATACCATCAACATAATTTTTATACTTTTGGGTAGCTTTTTGAGGGAGTTTCGCAGCATTGCTGTGTGTAATTGAATTACCAAAGTTAAATACTTGTCGAAAATAAAGTCAGAGCCCTTGGTTACAAATTATTAAACTGTACTGACAGTTAATTTTGGAAAACTTTATGGAGTATTGCATTATATTATACTAAAGAGTTCTGAGAGAAACACTCGATGGGAATTACATTGCATGCAACAAATTTAAAAAATTTAAAGTAGTGGAAGGGCGACGCTTTGTCCTTGTTTTATTTATCTTTACATGAGGTGAGTGATTATGTTACTAACATTCAAACATAATATTTTCGAGTGTGTGATCACGTTCATAAATGCCTGCATCACATATTTGAAGAATATATAACCGAGGCGAAGGATTTCCAACATATCTTAGTGTAGTGTATTGTTTTGTGTCTAAACAAACTTTCCGGCGCGTTTTTATTATCATTTTCTTAGCGTCTGATTAAATTGATCTATCATATGCAAGAACGTAAACGATAAACTTGGTATGCTTAAGTTTCAGAGTGGCTATTTGCCGGATTTTATGAACGTAGAAACCTAGAGGTCATCGACATGCACACTATAATACTACTACTATACTACTACTACTATACTACTACTACTCACTACTACTACACTACTACTACTCTACTACTAGACTACTTACTAAAACGATCAATGCTTACTACTACTACTACTACTACTACTTTACTATACTACGACTACTATACTACCACACTACCACTACTACCACCACATTACTATTTATTTCGGACTCCAACCAAAACATACCACAACAACCTGCAATTGTTTTACAGCAGACTGATCGGGGATTGGGGAGGGGACTCTCTTATATATGAAATAAATCCGGCGTTGTCAAACGTTTGCCCCTTTCAAACTTGGAAATTCGGTGACAGGGACATGCACAACAAAATAGAACTCTGCGTAAGAGACAGCCAAATTGCAATGAATAGGGGTTATTTGTGTTGTCAAATGTCCCAAAAACTGGGGTGTTTGGGTGAAGGTGAAATATTTTCAAAATATTTTAAAATGTGAGGTTTTTTGGGTTGAATTGTTAACACGTTTCCAAAACAAAAAAAATAGGGGTCGTTGGGTGACAGTAGTAATAATGTTTTAAAAAATGCGTCTTTAGGTGACAAACGATGTGAAAAATGGAAGTCTAACCGCCGTTACATGAGCGTCACCTTCAAATTACCAATGAGTTATATTTTTGTTATAACGGAAACTACATAAAGATCAAGATGTATTCACTTGATATTGAACCAATTCAAAATTACAATTTTCAAAATTTAGAATATTTCAAACAAAGCAAAACCCTCAAATGTTCTATAGATCACGCAATAATGACAATAAAAAATTCCCCCGCCAAGTATTAACCAAGATATCATCCAACTGGACCAATAAAATCCTCGCGCCCAAAGATTAATCAAGATATAGCGAGACAAGTCACACAGTATCAATGGTGACATTCGCTACTCCAGGACATTTAAAGATATTGGGTGTCAGCTGATAACGAGTGATGGTTTAACGTGGTAACGGCAATTCAACATTGTATCCAATGACATACACGGGGCTCACGGAGAGCTAGAGAGAGAGGGAGGGAATGAGATACTTTATTTGATTTTATCCCCTTGCTGGAAAAGCATAGGGTATATGCGAGGGTGCGAATGTCCTATGTATGGTATGTATGTGTGTGTTCCCATTTTTTTGGTTAGGTGTTTGGTTAGGTTTTCGTTTTTCCCGCGTCTCCTTCGAAAAGTTTAAGTCCGAATTAAACCATACTGGGGTTAAGGTGCAAATAGGGGTTCCTTCATGTTGGTGATGTCAAAGGTCATGGACCAAGGTCAAAGGTCTCTGAGCTATGTTTTATGTTCTCAGACTGCCATCTTGCCAGGGGGGGAAGGAGCGCAAGTTTTAATACTTGCTGTATTTTTTATGTTTTCCATGAAGTTTGAAATAAGCGTTTTCCTTTAGATCAGAGTTTCCGTGGGGCTGTGGTGGGAAAATATAGCATTGTAGCTTAAATTTCACGTTTGCCCCTGACCTACATGTTAGGGGTTGAAAATTGAGCAAAAATTTTTTCTATTCAGAAATATTAGCAACACTATGTAACTTACATTCCTTTGTTAATATTCTTCTTTCCGATCTTTTTTTATTTGATAGCCAAATCAAAGCGGGGGAAACCCTTAATTTTGGCCACTGTCGAGGTCTTCAATCTGCTCATTAATATCCATTACATGAAGCGATTTTCGTGTGACTTGTAATGGTCTTCGATTATTTTTGTTTTGGCTTGATTGGTTTAGCGTTTAGCAGTAAAGCACATGCTTACAGATTGTTTTCCAAAAAATAATCAAGATTTTTTTTTTGAAGTATCGGTTCTGTGCTTTTCAGGAGTATTTCATTAGATTTTTTAGTTGGTGTAATTGGAGATCTGGTTCAGGAGTTATTGCAATCTCATCTGGAGACACTTGAAAAACCTTGGTCCAGTTTCGGCTATCCGGATATCAACAGAGTTTACGTTTAACATTATTTGCCATTGGAAATCAACTCCATGACATTCTTATTATTGAAAATTAGCTCAGGGACTGGACTCAAAATTAAGTTAAAATATCTAACAGAAATGCAGAGTTTATATTTTTGTATTTTTTTAGTTTGATTGTATAGTTTTTTTTGGCACATTCTGTATATGATATAAGTATGACGATGCGTGTTTTTGGCCTTGTATTAGATCAATACATGTTGAGTCAAATGACTTAGTCTGAAGTAAACAAAAGTTATATTTTACATTGCTATTAACCCTAATGTATTAGTTGTGTAGGGGTTTCTGACGGGAGATTTTATAATATGTATACATTTTAAAATGGTAGAAAGAAGAATTTAACAGATTACTCACGACTTGAGATTGGAGCTTGGTGGTCTCCGGTCTGCATCTTAAAATTGCGTTTTAGGATCTTGGTCCTTAGGCCATCGCACGGATGTAAAAATTGTGCCCTTGAATGATTGAAACCAGAAAATCTTTCCACCATAATTTTTTTTTTTTTTTTTTTTAACTCACTCAAGTTCAGCATCTGCCATCTCCATTTACTTTGGTATTCCCTCAATCCATCATGCATCATCATGATCTTCTATTCCAAGTATTTTCCGTGTGTATTTGTTTACATCAAAGTATTAGTGCATGTGTGTAGCGATCAATGGTATATACATGTACAAAGACTTGCACAACATCACTTGCTGTAAATGACCCGTTTCGACCGGGTTACCCCCATTAAGTGATAGTCTTTCTTGCAGATATCTTTCTTTCACTTCCATGTAACGGAAAAGTACTACTTAAATTAATAAAAAATGAAGACTGGGGAAACGACTGTAGATGGAGACTGTACCAATTTGACCTTGGAATATGGCAATCTCCTCTAGATTGGGTATTTAGATGGCTTCCAACAACCTTGTGAGTTTTGCATGCGGGACAAACAACAGGGAACAGGATTTGGGCCAAATTGGGATGTTTAGCAGCCCGATTGGGACGGTATCATAATCCCAATTGGAAGTTGTGCTGGACTGCTAATGTATTAGTTGTGTAGGGGTTTCTGACGGGAGGTTTTATAATATGTATACATTTTAAAATGGTAGAAAGAAGAATTTAACAGATTACTCACGACTTGAGATTGGAGCTTGGTGGTCTCCGGTCTGCATCTTAAAATTGCTTTTTAGGATCTTGGTCCTTAGGCCATCGCACGGATGTAAAAATTGTGCCCTTGAATGATTGAAACCAGAAAATCTTTCCACCATAATTCTTGCTAATATTGTAATAAATAAAACACGGGTATTTCAATCGTAAAAGTTGCATAATTTCTTTGAAATTAATGAAATGTCATGTAATTTCTTCTCCTGAGAATTAGTGACCAGTGATATACATTGTACATGTACTACATTGACTCCAGCAAATAATGGCGCTATTGATATTCAGTGAAACCGCCCAGCATTATAAGGACAATGTACTTCAGATTATTTTTACCTAGAAATTTAGAGCTATTGTTATTGCCCATTCAGTTGAAAAGGATTAAAGGTGTCATCACCGCCCATATTTAGATTGAGCTGTCCTCGTTCACGAATAAATAAAACTCGAGCTTCTACTGTGAGTTCTACTAATTTTGACCGTATATTTCATCATTTATTGGAAATGAAGGGAAGATTTTAAAAAGTCATGAAATAAATGTTGTTTGGCAAGCTGTGACTTAACATCTTTGTGCAGAACCAAGACCCGTAACTTATTGATGAACCTCATTACTATTCAAATCTCTACGTTTTAAGAAGAAAACAAAGTAAAGGGTATCCAATGACATATATGCAGATATGCAATATGTTACGGTGCATTGCTGAGATTACTATAAAATGTTTTTTTTTTTTTTTTTTTTTTTAAATAAACTGATCCATGATCGCCACCAGTTTTTATATATTTCATGTAGTCGGTGAATACCAATGGTCTTCTTCTTATCGTGTCCAAAACACTGTGGTTCTCAAATATGATCCAGCCAGAGATGAGTACAACATCTGGCTGCTTCACTGAATTCCGTAAGGTCCTTGTTTGTGCATTGTTGCTCCAACAATGGGCAGACCAAGAGATGTTCCGTTGTCTGTGGTGATGTTCCACAACCAGTGTCCTGATCTGCTTGCAGGTAGCCCCACTTCTGCAAGGAAACCTTAGATCGGCCAATTCTGGTTCTCAATCTGTTGACGCATCGCCATTCAGCCCATGAGGAGTCAGCTCCAGGTGGGAGTGGCTCACCAGGTTCAATGGCAATAGATGTTACTTGGTTGATGGCAAGTCTTTCTTTCCACAAGGCGACTCTCTTAAGCTCCTTAGAGACTGTTTCAAGAGGGGGACTTGGTTAAGAAACTCTCGATGGATGTAAGGCGATTGGCAGCAGGTATCTGTCCAGACATAGGGTGCTTCACATTAGATACTTGGCAGCTACGCTCTTGCATGCTCGCTACGCTACGACGGATGTCTGGCGGAGCAATGCCTGCTAGGATGTATAAGTTTTCCGTTAGTGTTGAAAAGAGGCATCCCGTGATAAGCCGGCAGGAGGCATTTAATGCTGGATCAAGCTTCTTGGCATGGGTTGATCTTTCCCATACAGGCCAAGCATACTCTGCACATGAGTAGCACAGGGCAAGTGCCGTTGATCTTATGGTATGTGGGCGAGCACCCCATCGTGTGCCAGTGAGTTTGTGTTCGGTTTCTCCTAAAAACGCGGTAAATTGAATATAAAATGGGTTACGCAGCAAGTTCTGGGTTATGGTTCTGCACAAAGATGTCACAAGTCACAATCCGCCAAACAACTTTTCTTTCATGAGTTTTGTTCATCTCCGTTTCCTTTTCGAAGAAATGATCAAAATATGCGGTCAAAGTTAATTGAACGCACAATAAAAGCTCAAGGTTTATTTATTCATAAAATCTAAATCGGGGTAGCTCGATCTAAATCGGGGTATACCAGGCGACTTAATGAATATTAACAGCGCTATTATTTGTTGGAGTCAATGTAGTATGATGTATATTCACTAGTCACTAATATATAGGGAAGGAAATTGAGATGACATTTTATTCATTTTGAAGAAAAGAACTCCGTTTTGTGATATGTGTTACTAAAGTCCTTATCCGAGCATCGTTTTTTACCTTTGATACGATGGCCTACCTCAAATTTATGTCAAATAATTTTGTTTATAATCTCTCCAAGGACCTTAAGACAGGCGTTCAGGACTTTTCAATACCATACAATACAATACCCTCTAATACAGTAAGATTGGTACCGTGCACTTACCAACCCTACAGCTCGAGACAAGTATTTTTTATAGTATGTAAATTTCAAAAATATAAATGGTTACTAAATTTGCCCGTCCTATGCAGAGTGTTAAAAGACATCTGCTAGTTAAATCTGTCTTTCAACAATTTAATGACCACTGGTCGATAATTCAGGATCTTAAGATATTGTATAATGTCTACAAACGATAATCAAGTCTGGCATAAGATATATGCAATGTTCGAAAAGGTTATTTCCCTTCTACCAATCAAAACATGCCTTATTTATTGACATCAGTAACATTGAGTCGTCACTAACGGTCAGCAACCAGCTGGTCAAGGAAAGTAATATCTACCAAAAGAATGGAATAGTCACTTTACATTCAGTGAAACTCAGTCAACATAGTTCAGGCAAGGGTAACAATTTTACTTGAAGCACCTGTCCTCATGAGGCCCGGTCATGAGGGTTAGAAACAAGGTTTTATAGCTGTGTGTAAACTTGATCACAACATTGGATAACGGGCTGTATTTAATTTAGTTATAGATATTTCACCGGTCCAAGTTAATTTTTTTAACTATAGCATGCCACCCATATCTTACTCATTGTTCGCGCTCTGCATTTTTACAAGAATACATTAACCTAGGCTGCTTTAAAAAGTTTAAGCTTAATTAAAAACATTTGTAATAAAAAATCTCACGGGACACTCGCCATGTACGTGAAATGTTGAACGTAAACGTTCACGTTTGGCGTACACCTATGGTTTCTTGTAGCATGTGAGTGGGTCAGTTCAATGGTGATCTCGCTGGAAATAAGCAAATTTTACAGAGTTAAAAGACAAGTAAATACCAATGATAATTTTTTACAAACTTCGGTAGTGTTATTACACGTGGAACATCAATTATTCCTGTATTTAGTTCAGTGTATTTTACAAGCGTGTGTAAAAACCATTATGGCACACTGAACAGAAAAAAATGGAATCTGGTTTTCTACGTGAAAAGGGGGATATGGACTAAGTGCTGGAATTTATCTTCATTCCTTCTATTCCAGGGTATAGTAATTACACTGCATTGTGTGTAATCGGCAGCTTATATCACGGCAATCGCGTCATTTGGGGGAAGAAAAACTCCAAAGAATGATGTTGAAAGACTTTTTAAACTGGTCACACAAAGAAATTATCTTACTTTCTGATTTTTACCTCATCAGCAATGATGTATACCTGCCCCTGGAATAATGTCGTTTACTGATTTTTGATGCAGGAATGAGGACATTTTTCGTTTTTCAAAAAACTCGATATTCATTCCCCATAAAAATAGAAAATTATGACTGGGACTGAATTTAGTATCCACTAGGCTGCATAGCATTTTTTTCTGTTTAAAAAAGATTCTTTTTTGCCTGAAGTTGCCGAGCTTCGTGAACTCCCTTTGGGCAATTATTTTTGTTTTTACAGTTGATCCTCTGTGAGCAGGCGCAGTAGTATATACCATGTTTCATATAAAGAAAAACGAAAGTGTTGATTTCAAGCAGTCAGTTAACTCAATTAATTCGGCGTTCGATTTACATGTGGAGGGTTCGTGTACTTATTTTTTATATACTTATATTCATTTAATTTTGAATAAATATTCGATTTGTTAATTTTATTCAGGGAGAAAGTTACCATCACTAGAAACTCTAGTTCTTGATGCAGTTTTAATTTCCCTTGTCAAGAACGCGTATAGAACATTCAAGAAATCATCGCTTGGAAACATTACCAATTTTGCTGCTTAAAGATTTTGTTTCGTGATTATCTTGAGCGAAGTTTCATGAACTTGACTGCAACTTTAGTTTAATTTAGTATATAGTAATTAAGATTTACAATATTGTAGAGGAAAAAATCCTGCACACAAATCAATTTAAAATGTGTCGTGCCAACATACTGATTGCTAGTAAGCCTTTGGCTAATTAGGTATTTTTGTAACATAACGGACCAAAGCCAAGGGGGATGTTGTAATCCCGGGCTTCACCTCCGGTGGCTTCCAAAAATACAAGTCAAAAGATACTCTATGGCCTGACCAAAATCTAAAATATTCTTGTTTAATGCAACGGTTTTATAATAATATGGTAGCAAAGGTGACAAAATGGCTTTCCTTGTTACGTTGCAATGCTCATTTAAACGGGTAGGTTGGGCCATAATACTTGTTTGATGTTGTTGTCCATATCACAAGTGCGATTTACCTTTAACATTTTTTTTTCTCTGAAATTGTGGTTGGGATAAATGTATATAGGCAAACTAATCAAATGCACAAACTCTATTGTTGTCCAAGCCTCTACGTTGCGATGGAAGACATGCGTTTATGTATTGTTTTAAGTCAAAAAAACGTTGTTCTCTCTCACGGGTAATTGACAAGGCCATTTTTTATTTTCAAGTGTGCCAATCTGGCTTGCAAATATTTTAAGCTCCACTCTTCTTTTTATAATAACCTACTTAAGATCGGTATCATCCATATCGAGACATCAATTGTTGTCACGTGCAGCGTAATATTTTAATGTAAAAAGCAAAACAACATTTCATTTTCAGGAAATTGAGCAAACTTTGAAGGTCGTTTTGAAGTGTCAGTCAAAGCGCTTTATTGTCACTCTGTCTGTTGTAACCGGGGCAATTGCATTCTCTCTGAATGCTGTAAGGAAAAGCAGTTCAAAATGTTCTGGATTGCATGGTGAACAGCTTTTCGACTAAATAGAGTATCAAAACTGCTACCTATAGGCTAAGCCTCTTTTAAGACTTTGTATGCACCTTTGAGAGAGACTTTCGAACATAATGGATGGCTACCGAAGAGCAAGACCTTGTTGAAAGGCATAATCCCAAACATAGAGGAACAGCTCTCTTAGCTATCAAATGTCACCGCTCCTATGCGCTTATTTTTTACACATGCATCCATTTGAATCGACGGCCTTTAAGCATCAAATTTTAAAGTACTAGTACACGCAGTTACTCTGCAAGAAAAACAGCATGGTTGAAACATGCGTTTATTTATTATGAAAGATACTGGAATGCTATATTTTGTTTCAAACCCTTCTAAACAATTGCTTCTATTCTACGGATACAATATACGGTGGAGATTTATAATCGTTTCAAGGCACCTTATATCATTTCGGCGTAAGATAATAGATGGCACTCTATCCATTCCTGATAGAAATGATAATATTTTTCGCCTACCCCTGAGTTCTTTCGCCCGGAGTACAATTTGTAAAATTTGTTTTATTTTTTATGCTCGCGACATCGATAACGAGCGCTATATACATCAGTTTTTTGCAAACTAGGTTGGATGGCTGGTAGGTTAATTTCAAATACGGCATATTCCAAAGCAAAACAAATGGTCATTTCGTTCCTGTCTGTGCAAAGAACGTCGTGTGGTGCACTTTCATCATTTCCAACAGGAAACAATTGTTGTTTTTTTGTGGCCTACTTTCTGTATCCACAACCATAAAAAGTTACAACGATAATTTAAATATTCTAAATTATTCAAATACAAGGTTAGTAATTTGCATTTTGTTGTGATTCTGGTAACGTTTCTATTTTGTTCATGGATCTCGTTGTGAGAAAAGCGTATTCTAAAAGTTCATTCGAATCAGATCTTGCGTTTTTGAGTTTAAGAGCAAGTAATTTTAATTTAACACATGTCAGATAGCCCGTTTGCGCTGTAATTTCCTCTGTCCCAATTTACGGACAGAGATACCAATGTGAGCGTCAGATAAGGTACAATGCCAAGGCTAAACGGTTTCAGAAGATAAAAAATCTCAACCATTTCCTGGTAGTGGGGGACGTGAAAAAAAACTGTTGATTACGAATATCCCAATAAATAATGGATTTGTTTGTTTATTTACCGTTGTAAATGTGAATTCTTCATCTTTCCCGAGAGGCGCAAAGCGTCGAGTTTATGACTACGGGCATTCTTCGATAAAAATCAGACCATTTAAGTTTTGTTATTGCCAGGGACGTCCGGAAGTACTTCAATACAACTGCTCTTGCCCAGAGTTAAAAGCAAAACGTCTAAGTGCAAAGATCGGCGTACATCTAAACTCATAAGGATTGTACCGCATAAAGTTTATACATTATATATCACTTTTAATATGAATATTTCTCATATTTGACGGATATTCAATTTCAAAAACAAAACTGATTATAATTTAACAAGGAGAGTAAATTGTCCTATACGTGTGCTTTCTCGATGACGACTAGAACTCGCCATTTTACTGCAGTATAATTCCCGAACTCGTTTCCAGTTTACGGCCCCTTAACTCACCAAGCACCCAAAAAATTCATTGATATAAATACATCATTGATATTTATTGTGCGGTAGCTCATCATTTTGTTACTCTGAATTGCATAGATTTACTTACACTTCCAAAATTATATCAGAGTTGGTTTCATGATTTTATTGCATATCTGGTTTCATGATTTATTAATTGCAATATGTTTCTGAAAAAAGATTATAATGAATATTCAAAATTTCCACGATGGCCACACCGTACCATGGCAACGGAAGGGACAATCTAAATTTTGCTATTAAAATTTTTTAATACTTTATTTTTTTTATTTTTTTTATTTTTTTTATTGTTTCCTGTTGGTTTTTTTATATGTTTTGTTGATTTTAAAGGGGCCTTAACATCGTACACAAATTAACAGATGACTAATGTTTGTACTGCAAGCAATATTTTTAGTATTTGCATATAAGAAGGACGCACCGCTTAACCACAGTCCTCGTTACTATCGCCCACGCATTTGCAGACGTGTTTTTCTTCCACTTACTACTTAATTAGTTAAAAGATATTAAGGTTGTCACTTGAAATACGTTTCAAAATGTGTATTCACAAGTCCTTAATATCTCAATTTCGCCAAAATGGTGGCATATCTTGCAATAAAAGGGACGAATATTAATCACAATTATAAATTTACGAGTGACCCGTAAAAAGTATATAATTACCCTTTGTTATTTTTTGTATTCAAATTTTGTCCCCAAAAAATTCAAATTCAAATAGTATCGAGTAATATGGAGTTTGAATTAGCGTGTATGGCTCGAATTCTCAATCCGAAGGAAAATACAGTATTGAGCTCAGTTGCACGTCGCCCCTTACTTTGAAGATTTTTCGCAACATTATTCGCCCACAATGATACTATAACTACGCATTACCCTTATTTTTTTACACGAAGCTTGTCTTTTTATTGGACTATTCTGCTTTTTAATAATACATTACGTGCGCTCATTCTGTCCTGGATTGTTAACTGCTTCTAAAAAGAAACTCATCCGCCAGCAAATGCGTGTGTCAGCCTCATCTTTAAGAAAGCAAAACCGCCCGCACCAGCCGTAACTCTCTATTGCATTTTGAGGTCGCCCAACGATCCTGTTTAGAACAGTTAACCTGTCATCTCTTCAAAGCCTAAATATTAGTGCATAACTATCTCTCGAAGTGGCTGGTAAAACGCCTTTTCCATCGTTGACACAGTCTGTGGAATTGCTAGGTTATTTAACATTATTTATTCCCATGAATTTCTCTTCGTGCAGCTAGATGAGTGCGTTCCCCTTTCTTCACGTTTTCTTCACCTCGCTTTTGAAAGTGCACCTTTAAGGCGCTTTATAAATTCTGTTACTTTGTTGTTACTTTCCTACTACCTAGAGAGGGGCGATTTTGTATGCGCTACGTTAGGGAGAAATTTCATTTCCCCCTAACCTCCTTTCCTTTGTTTCGCTTTAATTCCGTTATTATATGATTGGTAATGCAAATATGCAAATATTGGGTTTTGTACACGCGCTGTTGTGTAAACATAATATTGCTATAGCTATAAGACAGTCCGTCGACACTTCCGTATAAACTTCGCGACCTGAAAAAATCCGTCCTACCATTGGTATTACTTGCCATATTATTATTATTATATTATTATAAAATATTCCTTATCCCAGAACATTCCTCCTACAATCCATTATACAATTTCCCAGTTGGTTGGTGATACGTTTTCAAGAGCGCCATCGAGCAGTTTAATGCCTTCCTCTTCAGGAGAAGCGAGGCCATACAGATACACAGCATTAAAGAGTAGTTTTTGGTTTACGTTATTTCTGTTCTGTTTATACACCCTTAACCTCCTTGTGCTTTAACACGAAGTAGTCTTTGGTTGTACTTGTTATGTGTTCTGATATCACCCTTAAACCTTTTGTGCTTGAAGATAGTTTTTAGTTGGCAAAAACATCTATATTTTTTACATGAACAGATGTTCAAGAAGACGTTTTGAAAGAAAACACCATAAAAAAACTAGTAAAGCGCCCCCAAGTTAGTGTGATACCTCATCTTTGCAGAAGATTGCGAGAGCTACATAGGATTCCAAGACAAGGAATGGACCACCAAATTGGATCAAAGGTCGGTATATTCCCCAGGATGCCCAACCGCTCCTGCATTCTAAAAAATTTATCACTCGAGTCTCGACCAATCAGTCATCCTTGTAAACGCAATGACTGGCACCGGCCACCACTTCAATCCAATAATTGACCTCACTGTCCTGATAGAGGAAACCTGTCAAACGCGTATATGACGCATTTACAGTACCAAGGATCTTGGTAGCCAATTTAAAAGTAACTCCTGGGTGTACTACTTCCAACTGAAGTCGTAGGAGGCATCTACAATACATCACTAAACAAATGCATTGCTGCCGTTTGAGTACCAAGTGGAACGAAGAAAATCATAAAATAAACAGTCTCAAAGACTGCACTTAGAGGCAGATATACCATATGGGGCTTAAAGTAGTTATGTCGTAACAACAAAGCATTCCAAAAGATGGACTTAATTTTAACACCAAACACTATCCCTGGAGGAAGCGGGACGGTGGGTACCTACAAACCGGTCTGACCCACCAAAGCCTGGTTCACAGATCAGAGCCCACAGAGACACATTTTGATGTATGAACCAAGACAAAGAGAAGAACCCACCTTCACAGAGTCATTGTAATGAAGCGCTCATCTTGATACGGGTGAAATACGGTTCCGAAGGTGACAGCGCTAGTGATCTTCCAATAAATAACTTCTCGAAATCAACATCATATTTATGCCTACATTATGATAAGTCTTAAACACTAAATCAAATACTTAAAGGTGCGTGTTCCGATCATCTTTGGGACCCCAGTATCGATTTTGATATCAGATGAAAGGCCGTATTTTTCTCATTGTCGTCCTGAAATTTGAGCCCTCAAATCAATTTCATTCCTAAGATGTAAACAAAAAACCGCCGTTTTAGTGGTTAACCATCAATATTAGCACAGTATTGAATAGGGCTTGGCAACATGCATTATTGCTTTACCATGAAAACCGCAAGTTTGTTTCCCACGGTACTTGATGGGGTGTATGTGCAAGTACCAGGCTCTCATACCAAGTAGAGAACACAATACACATAAATCGGAACAAGCACCTTTAATAAAATACCAAAATAATGTCAGTTTGAAATATGTCAATTGTTGAATTTCGAAGCACCTATAACTGTCTAACATGGTGTTTGATTCTTTAGATAATGTTTACAAAATAAACACCTGAATGCATATATGGTAGCATTCATTATATTAGTGTTTAGACGTACACCATGGTGTTACCACCTATAACGTTTCCTTTTCAATATTTAAAAAGTTGGGCAAATTGAATTTTTTAGTAAACAAATGAACGTTATATTCATTAAGAGTTTGTCACTCTACAACACACCTTTCCCCAATAGAAGAAAACGTTAAATGTTCACAGCGTCTCTTACAAGAGATATCACATACGATGAGATTCAAGCAAATCAATATATTGACAGCAAAGGCCTGAACATCGGCCTCTTTCCGAGATTGGTTTTGTCGAAACCTTTTAGTTTTATTCTTGAATATAAGCAAACGAAACGAGATTACCGGAGATATCAAGTTTTAGGCAAAAGGTTGAGGATTTCTAGTAATTCAAGGTTTTTCACAACATATTGCATCTGATAGACTTCCAATGTCTCGGGTGTATACGCCTCGAAAACAAATATACCATGATTTATTATTCAAAATTGGAAACATAGTAATGGCAGGAACTTACATTCCTCGATTGGAAAAAAGGAATAACTCTAGTTTTGTTTTCCTTCCAGATATATAGGAAGTTGGGTGTAAAACAATTCCGATATTGTGCCAGTTTCGTGCACCCTGGAGTGGTTGAGGTGTAGTGCTTTGTTTCAAGAATCATATAGAAGTATACTGTTATGGTATTGATAGCACATTGGTGGGGATCCCAACAATGCATAATTTTGGGGAAGGTGAACAAAAATCAGTGAAATTGATAATTGTAAATCGTCGTTGGGCAGGAAAAAAAAAACCTCATACGTGCATTTGACCTCTAAGAGCAAACCTCATATGTGCATTTTTCGGTAACACTGAAAAACGACCTGTTTGGCAATATTTGGTCGTTTTGCAAACGTATCGCAAAATACCTAACTTAAAATAGATCTTCGTACTTACTTTCTTTAACATCAACCTCAATCATTTTTTTTACCACTTGATTTGAACCAAACACTGGACATAAGTTGGTTGTCCATGTTTACCGAAATTGCACATATGGGGTTTTTGCATTTGACCTTTCAAATTACATATGAGATTTTTCCTGCCCAGCTACGATATACTTACGTTTGTTTGGAGGTTAATTGTTCCATTGTTCCAGCAGGAAGTGAAAAGGAAGGATTATTTTTTATAATTCCCCGAGAGCCATGAGCACGTAAACTCTGAAAAAAGTGCTCCACGTCGGATTCCGAACCCACTTCACCTTTTCTAGCAATACACTTTTGTGTAGCGTCTTTGTTTGTGTTATTCCTATTTTTTTCAAGTGCGTTATCTACTCATTCCAAATTCTTAAACCAATTGGTTTACTCAACAAAAATAAAATGAATTGAGTTTAGTATATAAACATCCCGATTATTAAAGTTTCACAACACAAGGCCGATCCTTGTGTCTGAAGGGTATTTCTTAACGTGACACCCAAATGGTGTGCGGAAAAGCTTTATATGTCAAAAGCCTTAAGTGTACTAATGTTAGAAACGGCCTTATATCCCAAAATGAATATACATTCGTATTAAAATAACATACCTCATTTGTATAAATACCCAATATTGTTGCACACATTTCAAAATGCCCCTAAACCCATACAAGTTAGCTTTGATTGCTATGTTTATTGTCATCCATAATTAAGACACACGGTATTGTGTCCCACCAAGTTTTAAAAATAAAAAAAAAACCCAAAAAAGAAAAAAACAGCAAAAAGCAATTAGAACGTCCTATGATACACAGCGACATACACCATGGTATATTAACAGAAACCACCTTCCCTTTGTTTGACGCGTGTTTTGACCGAGTAAACCACTAGGGGGGGAGTTGTCGTTACCGATCGCTTAACTCTCTAATACAAGAGCTCGGCATGTATTCAACCCAGAATTATATGTGGCACATTCAATGAGCAAGATATAATTTAGACAACGGAACCTACACATTAGAAATGCTTTCAAACGGTCATTTATAACGATTTTAGTGGCAAAATGTTGAAATTTAGTAAAACGGTCTCACAGACACCACAACCTTTATTACGAATGAATATTGACAAACTTAGTACATTATTTCTATCTATCTTCTGATTTGCCTTTTACTGCTCTAACATTAAAATAATTTTAGCTTCATGCTATAAGAAAAGATGTTTACGAATTCTTTTTGTTCAACATCACAAATGAACCCTCGCTTACTAGCATATACAAAATTCTCAGTCTTATGGTAACATGGCTGAAGCGTCTAATGATAGACGTTTGATTTTATTTTGGATTGGTCAGTTGTCAGCCCACCACTTTCGGCATTTCAATTATTCCTATTATTCAGTGTTCGTGGTGACATTCCTTAATTTGTTGCTACTTGATGGGGTGTAATGTGCAATACATGCTCTCATCCAAGTAGAGCCGAGCACAATCACATAATCGGAACAAGCACCTTTAATAAAATATCCAAAATAAGTTCATTTTGACATATGTCCCTTGTTGAATTTCGAAGCACCTATAACTTATCGATACATGGTTTATTACTTCATAATGTTTACAAAATAAACCCCTGAATGCATATATGGTCCATCCATTTATGCGTGTTTTCAGACGTACACCATTGTGTTACCACCTATAACGTTTTCCTTTTCAATATTTAAATTGTGGCGAATGAGTTTTTTAGTAAAAAATGAACTTTCTATTTCATGGGGTAAGAGTTTGTCACTCTACAACACAAACCTTTCCCCAAATAGAAGAACCTTTAAATGTCCGCGTATTTTGGTAAAATATACTAAAAAAAAGTCTACGTAGGACGGAAAATGAGACAACATTATAAATAATCCGGTGAATTTTCACCATGCATTTGAACCGAAAAAGCTTCATTTTGTTCATCCATGAACAACTCGTTTATAGCAATTTTAATCAAGTAAAACCGATCGTTAAAAATGCTCCTAAACAAGATGTAAGCGGCCCGTACCAGCACACAACTCTACCATGTAATTCAATTGTAATGCATTGTCTACTATGAAAACTATCGATTCATAATACAACATCTAATCACATTTCTTCTTTGAAACATTTTTTTTCGGGAATTTTCAAGGGAATAAATTTGCCACTAATATTGTGAGCTCGCTTTGATGGCCCACTGGTCGTAGCGCAATGAAATAATTGATGTTTTGTTTTGGGTGTATCAGTCGTTCGAGTCCCGGTCGTAGCCTACATTTTTGGCGACTAAGGAATTATGCGTTATATATACTAAGCCATCAGGTGGTGCTATCCCCAATTCTTTTTAGTGAGATTACCAAAATTCAAGAACTGAAGTACTGATTTTTTTTAAGATTTTCATTAAATACCATCGTAAATAACCTCGGTATCAGTAACTTCGTTCATATAATTCACAAAAGTAGTGAGCCATGTGTAGACGTGTACTCTGTTCAATTAGGTATATACAAATATGTTCTCTTACAAAAATGTCCTCTGGCTAGATGGGGTTGCGTACGACTCCTAAGATTTTACAGGTATTTGAATTCGAATTTTTATGACCACCGGACCAATATGGATTGTGAAATTCCTTCGTTTACGTGCTGTATTATTTTACCTGTTAAACAAAAATTCATATTTGGCAGAGATGCCACTTTTCATGGAAATTCAGCAGCGTTTGCTTGCCATATTTAGTGTTTTTTAGTTATTTTCAGCCCAATTTGGGGTTTCAGGGTTCTTTATGCTCTTTTCCAGGGGTTTCGGCCAGTTTAAAGATTTCTCAGTGATGCCGTAATGGCGATCTTTATCAATTTTATGAGCTAGTCTAGAACTCAATATGCGGTTCCTTAATTGTATGGTAAAATGTTGGGCATAAATGCCACGTGTCCTGTTTGGTAAAATACGTCTTACTTACTGCAAGCAGGTACCCATTCTTTCTTTCAACATGGTAAAAAAGCAGTGTAGTATACAAAGGGATCAAAAAAAAAAAATACACTTCCACAATTTTATCCCCTTTTTAATAATCTAATTTTGGTGAAAAAGGCATCAAATTGCAGAAACCTTAAAATCTTAATATCCCAATAACTGGAGGAGATACAGGCTAAATGTAAAAAAAAAGTTTTATTTTCCAAGTATAATAAATTTATATTAAAAAAATCTCAAATTTTTATAGCTATTTGATGTTCACAAAAATAAAGGAAATCTACCAAAAAAACGTTGGCAACGTAAAAAGCCACCAAGTTTTAACAAGAGCACTAGCCATATAAAGTTAATAATTTAAAGAGACGCGTCCTTGATCTTTAGTAACAACCGTCTTCCTGTAAGGTATCTCACAGAAAGACTGGTAAAAAAAAACTACCCAAAACATACGTGAGTTGAACTCTAACACAGAACTCATTACCAACACACCTTCTAGAACAGTCAACTGCAGGTCCGTCGGAACACATTTTCATTGGGAAGACAATTGCGCCGCGTGGACGATGTTACAAAGAGATTGGCTTTATTCCGTATTGAATACATCTCCAACAACAGGAAATCAAGCAAGAAAACAAACGAAACTAAGCAATATCATCTTGAAAAGTATTCAAGTCAAAACAAAACGCCCTTTACACAAGAAATAGGAATACTAATTCCAAACTCAACTGTCAATATAACCTTAAACAATAACAAATGCAGTTGGATTTATATAAATCAACAATTTTGTCTAATGATGATGGTTCCTTTAATGAAATATCACGAACATTCTCAACAAATGAATTCGGAATGGAAGAAATGGGACCAAGTTTGCCAATGAGGCAGACCCACTTGAGTATACTTGGTGCTCTCTTTACATTTATCAACTTTTTATGGCTCGTACTCTTTTTAAAACTTGGTGGCTTTTTATGTTGCCAACGTTTTTGGTAGATATAGAGAGTGTCATGTTGCATTGACTAGAGTAAGTTTTTGTTGCAACTTTGAAATATGCATAGTTTTTGAAATTCACCATGGCAACAATATTGACGCTATTTACGCAATGAGGTATCCGAATGCGCAAAACATGCTTAACCGCACCCCTCCACACACACACACACACTCGCGCGCGCGCGAACTATTGTGCATTTGTATCTGAATATTGATACATTTCTTTGCTTCAATGTTTATTAATCTTCAATCCTTTAAGGTAGGCGTGTACGCGATTCTCAAAATAATGTACCGTTTCTACCGTGGGGGAGAAAAAAACCGATGTCTTACACACTACTAGGTAAGCAGAAAATTCTATAACAGGCCATCTACGTGCTGCACAGGTTTTTTTTTTGCACATCAGTATGTATGTTTGTGCTTTTATGTTGCTCATTATATTGAACATTTCATCGCAGGTTTTAAGTTTGGCTCTTCCAAAAAGGTTACTTTTTATGACGTGTTTATTTAATCCCATTCTGCTAGCACGGTAAACCATGACTTGAACGATACGTCATAAAGAATGTGTTCTGGATTGGTTATTACTTAACAGTCGTGCTAGAGAAGAACTAACATTTAATCACCGACTTATTCTGGCATGTGTCAGTTACCTGTCTCACTTTTCCCTAGTGTAAATTTACCGTACGTGATCGTTCTCAGAGAAGCGTCTTTTGTGATGATAACCACGATTTTCCAGAAGAAAAAAACCACAAGACCGTGCTCAAACTCAGAGAGAAGATGTCTTTTGTAATCAGAACCACGATTTTCCAACAACAAAAATAAGAGCTTAATTCACACGTCATTTTTTTAATTATTGTTAGTTTACATCATGGGATACCACTCAACGCGACCTTGATCGACAATAAAACTATTCCGGTGAATTAATTATCGAATTCCTATTAATGTTGCTACTAGAACAACAATTATAGTGTGGCATATGGTGTTAGCACTTTTTGTAATCACCTATAGCAACAGCATAACGGTCATGATGGTTGGGTTGATAAATCCGTCATCACCGGTTAATTGATCATACCAAGTGAAGAGAGTAAAGAGAGGTTTTCGCCTATGTTGCTAATTCAATCATATCAATCATATCAATTTTTTCCACATTAACAAAAATTCAAGAACAAAACTTACATATCAACAAGAGACATACACATATACTAGAACAGTCATTCCCGAGACTTACAAGAACGTTTCTTAACCTAATAAATAATGACACTATCACACAAGACAGGACAGTGCACCAAGCAATTAATTATAAGAAGAAATAAGCAAGGATTTGTATTTTTGTAAATGTTTGTTGAGTTTGAGTCTTTTTAACATGATCATTGAGGGAGTTCCAGAGAATTGGTCCTGTTGTTCTGACTGCTTGATCCGAAAACACCTTTTTTCGGGTCTGATTATAACTGCTATTTCGGATATCAGAACGCCTTGTGAAAAAATCATCAAATGAGTGTGGTAATAGATTAACGACATATTTGTACATATAAAAACACCCAATTCTAGTTTGTAGGTATGATCTTATACAGCACCAATATCGTATTTATAAAAATGTGGTTGTAATTACAATACAGGTTGTCCCGTTAACTATTATTTTAAAATGTTAATTAATTGAAGTGGAATTAGGTTGAATTGGGCTTAAGTTACTGTTTATAGATTGTTGGAGAATGTCGCGGGTCGATGAAATCATTCTAAAGTACGTAGGTTTGGGAGATAGATCCTTTGTAGAAACCAGCCTATGCCTTCTTCGATGATATATTGCTGGTAGTAATCATCAATGATCACCATATCAAACAAACAGACAAACAACTAATAATAGTTTTAGCACTGCCAGTTTATATTACAAATGTTTCAGTTCATTAAATGACAAGTTGTATAGCCTAAAATATGGAATTGATAGCCATTGTCTGACATGACCACGTTTGACGCAATGTTAGCCATTCCAAGAAAAAACAGATTGCGCTCATGAAAAATGAATAGATAAATAGATTGCACGTGATACACGCTAGTTTAATATAATTTTTAAAGTGATATGCTGAGGAATGTACAGGGTGACCCAATACAAAGTGAACCAATTTTTGTCCGCCATTTCGACATACTTCCAGAAGGTAATTTTTCAATTGTCTGGGAATATTACTAAACTATATGTACACAGCAAGATTCCTACTCACGGTGTAACCCAGAGCTTAGGCTACTCCATGTGTACTCTTAGCTCTACTCCAAGGGTACCCCCTTGATGCATTATTGATGTAGTACCTACAACTAAGTACTTGCAAAGTACACAAACCACTGGGTGGACAGCAGCTATGTTTACTTAGCAGTACCCATCCTATAGTGTACCCTACAGTTGCCTGCTAGGTGACTAACACAACCCATCTAAGCCACCAGTAGTGGAGTACCCCTGCAGCTATCATTTTCAAGCATTTTCAAGCTTAGTAACATCTATATTTGAGTTGAGCATCACCAAAAAACCCCTTTATACGACATTATGTGTAAAAACATATAACATATGTGACCAAAATGTTAAGTAATGGATAAAATTACTACAATAATCACACAGAGCTCAAAGCTCATTTGCATGGGAGTACCCATGCAGGTACTCCAGCATGGGGTGACTAGTGGTTAGGCTACTGCGTGTGCACCTAGGTGGATGATTACCCCCACTTTTGCGGCCGGCGATGTGGTACCCATGTGGGTGGGTACTCCGTGGCTACTTAGCAGGTACTTCACAGGTACTTCCATGAAGAAATTGGTTGTGTAGTCTAATGTAAGTGGTGAAAAAAATCTTTAAAACAGATGCAAGATGTTAGGCATATTTTAACAAAATGGCGGAAATTTAATTTTTTCCGCGGGTTGGGAATATTGAAAATTGCTATAGGACCTACCATAGCATTCTATGGCACCGAGGAGACACGTCAATAAAAATTATTTTAATAAAATGTCACTTAATTAACTTGATTTTGCTACTTCTTACCTACTTTTTATATTCATTGTTTATATAAGGAAGAAACTTCTTGCAATAATTTACTTATTAGTTAATTGTTTATCAGCATTGGTTTCCTTAAATGCACAAACGTGCGTATGTCTTAAAATGTGCGTCAGCAATGTTACGCAATATTATGTGTAAGTGAAAAACAGTAAGTTGGATAGATGAATATACTGATCTCTTGTGCAGATAAGATAACGCAACTAGTATCTCTTGCATTCATTTGTCGAGTATTCTCTTTATTATTTGCGAATGAGTCGAGTGAGTGTTAACCCTTGCATCTGTGGACATTCTTATCCCTTGCATCTGTGGACAAAGTCACATTTCCGCCATTTTGTTAAAATAAACACAACATACTTACTCTTGTATCTATTTTAAAGATTTTTTTCACCGGTTACATTAGACTACCTATAATTTAGTAATATTGCTAGAAAACAAAAAATTACCTTCTGCAAGTATGGCAAATGGCAGCCAAACATGGTTTTACTTTTATTGGGCCACCCTGTATAGCCTGCAATGTGGATATTATAGCCGTTGTATTCAAATGGATAGCTTTACCAAAAATGACATCTTGAAATTTATATTATACAATATAGAAATATGTTTACATGACCACGTTTGACCTAATGTTAGCGCTCATGAAAGATGAACAGATAAATTAGCTGGAAATCGATTACACTTTAGTTTAATATCGTTTTGTAGTTTTGTAGTAAAATAGATATATTGTTCACACTGGATTGTCTTTCAAATTCATCTGTATTAAATGTTTAATACAATATTATCAGTTAGTTGAACATCTGCCAGCCTTAATTCAGACATGTTTGTAGACAGGAATTGGTACCCAAGTCATAACACGTGTATGCTATCACTACATTCTCGGTATTCGACTACAATGGTTGCCAGGCAGTGACGTCACCAAAGCTGGCACCACTTTAATAACTGACTTTTATCTTCCATTAATTTTTTTAACTTTCCTCTGAGAGGTCGGTGCACTTAAGTTACAGATAATAAAGGAGCTACATGCCAATAAAATAACAGACTTGAGCGCATGACTATGTGAAATAGCTCACCAAGTTACGCGCGAAAGCCTATTATTTTAACGAATTTCATGAGAGCGAATTGATTATCTGGCATACACTTCGGGAATGACATGTAAATAACATGTTAAAATAGTAATTTTTGGTTAAAAACTTGCTTACGCAATAGTTTGTCGCAATTTAAACTTACCATAATTAAAAACAATTTGTCTTTGTCACCGCCTATTGTAACATCGTGTTTTAAGCGTTTAAGCAAACACCAAATGGGTTTGTATTGTTTGGTCTGGCTATTAACTTTCGAGCAACTAGTGTTAAAGCAAACTTGCCAATGGGCTGCATTGATTAGTGCTTTGTCAAATAAAAAGCAAATATATGGAGGGTGTTTACGCCACTTTAGTCGTTTGAGAAAAAAAAATAACAAATCTGCCAGCACTGATGAGAGTCGCTTTTATAGTATATTTCTCCGTCTATACTTAAATGTTGTCTTATGTGCGTTTGTCAATGGCATTAGAAAATTTGTGGATCCAGCATCCGATTTCAAAATAGAAATGACAGTGTCGCATGAGGAGCCTCTGCAAGCTTCTCAAGAGTTGACTTAGAAGTCAAAATGGGTATTTTGGGGGGAACGCTATATATATTTCAACCAGTGTTTGGTCGGATCTTCTTAAAATGTTCAATTTCTGTTGGGTATTATTTTTGTTATTCGTCGCTTTCCAATTTTTGTGGTTTGGTTTGTTTTTTGTTTTTCAAATATTTTTAAAGGGTTTTCTTAAGGGGCCCTTAGGTACCTACGTGATTGAAAACACCTTAGGCACTTAAGTGTTAATCACAAAAAAGAGGATGAAACACCGAAAACTAGTTATGACGAGGTGTGACCAAAAGCTGGCAATCCTCCTCGGCTGTGACCAAGTGACCTTGGCCAGAACCCCGCCCCTTTCGCGCGCCAAAAATGCATCGTGAATAAACATTTCATGTGTGAAGTGAACGCATCCCAGTAAGCACAAAAGGTGAATGTTAGAAAAACGTTTTAAATCTTGGAACGCAGAAATGTTATAAAACAGTTTAACCCAAACTTAAAAACAAATAAAAACAACGCTTTAGCAACGTTTTGGTTGGATTAAAAAAAAAATGTTTGGTGATTTTAAAAAAAAAAAAATCCTTGAATATCGACATTATATATTTTTGTTATTAACACTAATGCTAAGATGTTTTATGATTGCTGCTATCTATTTAGTTTATGCCTATAGACGCCATTTTCACCATGTTCAATGCCACGCAAGCTCAAACCACATTTCGCTATGTCCTCATACGTCTACACGACATATACCAGGGCAAGTTGCCAAGTAAACGGTCGCACATAAGACTTTTTAGTCACGTCCGCGGTTGTGCCCAGCCGGGACTCGGTCCTGCTTAAAGCTATGTGCTCACGTATTTCAAAATGGGCCAAATCATGACCACATTCGATTTCGGATCTGGGCTGTAGTCGTGCATCATGCCCAAATAATGTGTAAACGCAATTTTCAAAATTGGCTTGGTCAGTCGTGACTAAAATGCAGCAGTTCGGTGCGAGCATAGTCAGCATATAGCCATCTTCTTATCTTATAACCACGCCTTCCTAAATCCACTATCTTTGAAGCATACTCAAACAACTTATTGTCAGCGCCCTCACACAGCCACCCCAACACAATCTCGAGCTACATGTTCATCGAGTTCTGTGTTGTCAGGCTTGCAGTCAGCAAGACACCTTGATCTTTAGTTGTAATATAACGTTTACATTCATCTTCCTCTAGGTTACGATAAGACTATACCTTGAAGAGGTTGAATTCTGCCATTTTGACTTTATAAATAGTTAAATTGAGGGCAATTCTAGCCTTCAAATGTTTTTGTTCACCTTTTTTAAATGTGGGAATTTCTTTTGTTTCTGAAATTTTCCCTAAATTTCGGCCATCTTTTACCACTTTTCACCAAAAATTCCAAAAAAGGCTATATTACGACCTTTTGGTGGTCCTTTAGTACAAACTAGTAAAAAGAAACTTTAAAAATAATTATTTTTTGATACTGAAAAATTGTGTAACCGACATACCCTAAGAATCCAAGATGACCGCTATTATTATGCAAATTAGGATTAGCGCAACGCAAATTTTCATTAATGTTTTAAAGGAGTAGCCTCCCTAGCAAAAACAAACTGTTGAAATATGCTAAAATGACCACACCTCTACTTATTCGAAATGAATTTGGATGTTTACAGTTTATAAAAACGGCAGGAGCAGTTTGAAATACCTCTATCGACTGTAGTGACATAAATACCGCCATTCATTTGGCAAGTGGCATGTTTGTGGCAGATTTTCAAAAGCATAATATTGTCACATACCATTTGCATTTTTTTGTTTTTCGATAGACATGCTTAAAGATGTCGTTCTGACAAACGCGACGTGGATTAAAGGGCTATGGTCACATCGCTAATAACCTCGTCCCCAGTATCCCAGATTTTACCGGAAGTGGTCATAATATTGGCATTTGAAGAAAGCTACTATTTTTCTCGTTTACCTGTGAAATCTTAGGGCTAAAGGATATTTGGTTTCAAAGTACTCTATGGGGCTTATGAAATCGAGTTTTTGGCTCTCACATCAAAACGAATTAAAATATCGGCGCGAAATTTTACAGATGGGGTTTTGGGGAGAAGGGCCTTCTATCAAGATGAAAACTTTATATATTTAAATCGGCCCACCCTCCTTTAATACATCATAATTATTATGCACATTGCAGCCATCCAAATCACACCTGTTTTAAATCCATAGGAAAACGAATATTTACATAGCATCCCCAGTTTATGCATTTTCTTTATCGTGACCATATTTGGAACTCACCTTAGATGATTAAATTTATACAAAGAATATTTGCAATGTTAATTTGGCAAAAAACATCACAACGGAATTAACATAAGCCAGACAAACACATTTAACCATTGGGCGGCATTTAACCATTGGGCGGCAAATAAAACATCAATACTGGCTTATACAGTAAGGCGAACATAGAGGGCGCTATATAAATGTTCTAAAGGTAACAGGTGTGAAATTGTTTCCAAAGTAGTGAAAGTAATCATAGTATGGATTCGGTTTAGTTTGTTTGAATAGTTTCTTTGCTGGATTTGCTCTTTAAGTAATTTGACGTTAACGAAACTAATCTAACAGTTGCATGGCAATAAGGAGTAACTATAATACCAAAATAGCACTGTTATTCGCTTACCTTTTTTTTATAAAGTTTGTATTTCTTCGTAGATATTTCTCCTTCAATACTTTCCTCCTCAATGTTCGGTCAACAGGTATTCATTTGAAGGAACATTGACCTAAGCTTTGGTTATTTCTGCCCAATTTCAACCGTAATTGGCAATTCGTATCAAGCTGACGGGTTTGCCAACAGCTGAATCTGGCGAGGCCCTGGTTTTTCGATTGTGGCTGCTGTAGTGTTGACGCGCAGATCTCAAGTACTGTTTAGACTTGATCCAGTCAGATACTTTAAAGCAACTATAAAGTAAGACGGGTTGGTACATTTACTGCAGCCACTTTGTCTGCTCCCAGTCGAAATTCAGCAGCCTTTACGGAATAAAGCACAGTATTACATGCACTTTATTCCGTAAAGGCTGCTAAATTCGACTGGGAGCAGGCAAAGTGGGTGCAGTAAATGTACCAACCCAAGTAAGACTACATATCGGCATTAAGTAATAGGTCTATGCTGTATCTAACGTAAAGACAAACATTTTGCAAAATAAAACCAAATTTGGTGCAAATTTAATAAATACATTACAAATATCTTGTGGGTAGTTCCTTTCCAAATTTGTTTAGAACGTATTCCACAAAAGATCACCAGGTCACTACAGTGATTTTGAATAGGTGCCTTACCATTACGGTCAACAGTGACAACACTGGGTTAACATGCCTCAGTGATATAAAAGAATCACTCAACTGATTTCACAATAAAAAAACAATGCACTGTTTCTGGCCCATTGTTGTCAGGTGCACGTTTAGTATGGTTATTTTGCTCCAAATTTTTTATGACCCGATCGACAACCTGGTTCCCGCTTACCACTTACTCCATCAAAATTGAAATTTTGTTATCAAAGGAAAGTTTATATTGTTCTCATTACCCCCAGTGAAAAAAGGCCTAGAGAAATGTTTCCTTTTGATGTTAAGAACAAAAACGTCTCCAGATGTTTTGGTGACATGCCTCCATGTGAGGGGGAATACATGTCTCCAGATGTTTTGGTGACATGCCTCCATGTGAGGGGGAATACATCATCTGAAAACCGGTTCACCCACATTTAGTTGTTGGATTTTATGATAGATTGATATCTCATTTCATGCTTGCTCTAAATGCAAAACTGTAAGTTTCGGTTATTGGGTATCATTCAGGTTTAGAGATATTTTTTAAATATGGATGGATTCAAATTATAGCGTTAAATTTACTTTTCAGTTGGTCGTCAATTTTTTGTCCATATTGTAAACATGATATATGGAGTAATTATCCTTTGGGCAAACACCGTGAAATGAGATTGTCGAGACTCTTTACTTGCATAGCTGAGTCATAAAAATGTGTTCTGCCGAATAAAATAGAAATCAATTGGACTCGAGGTAGTCTACTTCACATAACTCCTGTTCCAAAGGAATCCAAACGGTTCAGATTGAAAACGTATTCAAACTACCCCAAGAACATTATTAAAAATAAGAATATTTTTGGAAATCCTGTACAGCATTTTATGAAAATATTGTGTATTTACAATTCGCTGTTACATAAACTCCAAAAGAATGGAATATTCCTTCCTTTAAAGAAATTAAATATTTTAATAGTGGAAGCAGAAAATCTTCCATATAATATCACAGAAAATAGACATAATATGAATATAAGCATTGTATTTGCTTCTTTCTGCCCCATGCTAGCTACCGAAGATTGGGTGATTATAATCAATATCAGAATCGTAGAGTAAATCTTATACAAAAAATTAAACCTTTGTCAACTGAAAGGTGGTTAAATTGATCGACATCCTCGTCCCCCACTTTACTCCATCAACATTATTAGATTTTAGTATCAGAATAAGTTGCATATTTCGTCATGTGAGTGCAACAAAGTCGTAACTGACATTTTTGGCGAAATTGAGTTATTTATATAATATGAAAAAGTAGATCATTACGCTTAATTTGATGTACATTTCAAGTGACAGTGTCAAGTCGTAACTGGTAGATACGACTTTGGTGCACGACACGGGAAATCATTTGTGTAGTTACGCCATTTTAATTAGCCAATTACTTCTTAATTAGTCGACTTAAGTGGGAAATGAAATATAAATACATTTTTATCGTGTGTGAATGAAAGAATGAAACACAAAAATGCTTCTCCTGCAAAATCATGAAAATGTAGATACGACTTTGTTGCACTCACATGACGATTTATCTCATTATCCAAGTGAAATTTAAGGCCCAGGAATATTTTCTTTTGATGTTAATGAAAAAAACGTCTCAAAATGCGGTCGACCACATTTTAACACACACTGTCCGATGGGGCAATTGCATACTTCTACTTTCGAAACGGCTGGGTCCGTGTAACTCAAAATTAGTAAATAGATGTGTTTGTTAATATGCTTCCATGTGACTGACAAAGATCATATGGAAAATCGGACCATGATCGGGTCACTCACCTTTACAGTACTACAATTTTACGTTGACTTATTTCTAAGAAAACTATTCCACAAATAGTTTCACAAGTTAAACCGATTCTGTCAAATAGTAGTTGGTTGTCCCCTTCAGTTTCTAAACTCCCTATTGATTTGCTATTCTCGGCAGGCCAACCTTTCTAGGATTATTGCGTAGCCTACTTGCACCAAAACCGCGGCATGCGATGACAACGCTCAGGAAATAATCTCAAATGAGCTTCGCCTTTGACTTTTAAAGGTTACCTCTTCATATTTAATGTTTTGTGTATTTACTATCATCCAAATGTGACCGCATTTTAAGAGTGTGAATAATAACACCAACGTACCGTGTGGAAACAAACGATACCTCTAAATATTCCAAATTGGCAGCCGAGTCAGGGCTTCATCAATCAATCAATCAATTAAATCATGGTTGTCAAATGTAACTTTGACCTCGCATCTTTCAAATTTAATGAAGTGTTTTTATTTGGCTTGCACCTATCTGTCTTATCTTTGCAAGAAAGAAACTGTAGTTGCTTTGAGAAAGGAATCGCAATCGACTCAAAATTTTGTGCGTTAACACTTTTTCAACAACTATCTCTGCCAAGCCCCCCTCCTCGCAACTGTACACTGCGCGACCTAAGTCATGTAAGTATAAGTAAATAAATATTAAAGTAAATAACAAACATTTGTGGCCATTGCAAAAGAACAAAGGCGCCATGTTGGTATTGTTGTGCATAACAAGACCTTTAAAAGGCGGGTACAAAGCCAAGATCTTTATAGATTTTGCATCAGAGGCGCTTTTCACAATGACTGTCATAAATATTACTTTTAACCATATTTCGGTCTAAGACTCAAACAGTATTGGTGCCTGAACCTGTGTTGTCAGTGTCACGGAAGCAGTAAGAACAATAACAATTACACAATTACACTGGCACCTTCGTTTTGGGAATTCCAAAATGGCCGCCATTCAAAATCACAGTTGATCTTTTTTTTTTTTTTTTTTTTACCAAAACCGCGGCATGCGATGACAACGCTCAGGAAATAATCTCAAATGAGCTTCGCCTTTGACTTTTAAAGGTTACCTCTTCATATTTAATGTTTTGTGTATTTACTATCATCCAAATGTGACCGAATTTTAAGAGTGTGAATAATAACACCAACGTACCGTGTGGAAACAAACGATACCTCTAAATATTCCAAATTGGCAGCCGAGTCAGGGCTTCATCAATCAATCAATCAATTAAATCATGGTTGTCAAATGTAACTTTGACCTCGCATCTTTCAAATTGAATGAAGTGTTTTTATTTGGCTTGCACCCATCTTTCTTATCTTTGCAAGAAAACTGTAGTTGCTTTGAGAAAAGAATCGCAATAGACACAAAATTTTGTGCGATAACATTTTTGTGAAAGCGCTTAGAGGCCAATAGCATAAGGCGCTATATAAATCTCTGCTATTTTTCATCAACTGTTTCTGACAAGACCCCTCCTCGCAACTGTACACTGCGCGACCTAAGTCATGTAAGTATAAGTAAATAAATATTAAAGTAAATAACAAACATTTGTTGCCATTGCAAAAGAACAAAGGCGCCATGTTTGCATTGTTGTGCATAACAAGACCTTTAAAAGGCGGGTACAAAGCCAAGATCTTTATAGGTTTTGCATCAGAGGCGCTTTTCACAATGACTGTCATAAATATTACTTTTAACCATATACCGGCCGGTCTAAGACTCAAACAGTATTGGTGCCTGAACCTGTCTTCTCAGAGTCACGGAATCAGTAAGAACAATAACAATAACAATTACACTGGCACCTTCGTTTTGGGAATTCCGAAATGGCCGCCATTCAAAATCACAGTTGACCGTATATTTTAGTCAACCAAAGATATAAACGCAACGCCCAGTTATGAACTTGTACAATGTAGGTATGCATTGAAGACAATTAAACCAGAACAGAACATTTTTAAACCAACTAATGAAAAGCGTCACTTAAATTTAATAACAGCATGGACTTTTGTTGTTTCAAAGCTTCATGGAGGTCGTTTTTGATATCAAATCAAATAAACAAGACTTGTATTGGAATTTATATTAATTTTTGGGCATGATATTGCACCTTGAGTACTTTGAGTTAAAGCGGCACTGGCACATTTTCACAAAATATGAAATTTCCTCAATTTGCTCTCAAATGATAGTCTAGGCCATTGGAAGAACAGAGATATATTTTACACATAAAAATAACATACCCCAAAACAGATAGGGACACTGATATGAGGATGAAGACATCCAGGTAATTTGTAGGCCAACTTTTAAGTTTTCCATAACTTTAATCAACAAATGTGTATATTACATGAATATTTTTGACTCGTACTCACTGATATTAAAACCACAAATGTTATAGACCAGTTAAACAGTGTGCATAGCGTGAGGAACATGCATACGGAGTGCGTGTTCTTGTGTTAAACGCCATTTTCGTCGTCTGCTGAATTTAACGTCGCCGGCGACGTTAAATGATAAATCGTTCTGTTTACCAATAAGGAAGCTGATTTGGTCTTAATCATTTCGGGTGAGGGCTTTTGTATATAAAAGCTTTACAACCATGCAAATATATCGATTTTGAAAAATCTTGAGGGCGCACTATTTTTCAAATGTGCCAGTGTCTCTTTAAGTCCATGGAAATTATATATTATCACATATAATTCATGTCCATTGTTTTACAAGACTCTCACCTCTACTGAATCTCAAACATCATATTAGATATCTGTGATCTCACAAATCGGACCAGCTTGGAATTTATAACCCTTCTTCACTGCACTTTATCTCTGGGCAGGAATGTCGAAATGAGATGGGATAAAAAGCATAGATAACTTTGCACGATTGAAACGCCCTACCTAAGTTTGAAAAAGAACCCGCATAATTAATAGCAGGGATGACAGAACGGACTAATTTAAAACAAAAAGTCAAAAACAGTTCTAAATAAGATTGACTACTATAAGCAATCCCTACCGCGTAAAAAAAATCACCGCCACTCTTTTGGGGTGGTTTTTATTCCTTAAGGGGTAATTTTTCACTCCTTTGGAGAGGCCTTTACGAATTTCAATCTTTTAAGAAAGCGAATTTGTAACATTTTACATAGCGAGTGAGGTTATCTATTGGAAGCACACCTTTAGTCAGAACATGATCAACCTATCGCATGCTTGTCCCTACTTGAAAGACTCTCTTACTATGCTTATCTACGCTATGATCATACTAATAATCTGATTGCAATACAGAACAAAGTGATACCGAATACGATTGCTTTTCCTTCCATCTCAAATGCTTTTGCTGGTAATTTTTTTCCTTTTGCTTTGCCTTAATCAAGATTCAGCACTACTTTTGTACTCCAATGAAAGAGTATAAACCCTTGTTTTGATATACTGTAAAAATGAATTTTCGAGTTTTTTACAAATGAAATGAATGAGCCCTGTTTCACCTCTTGGGCAAAGTTCACTTTTACAGACATCCATGCTGTCAAAACACTTGCAAACATCCGCGCTCCTTTTTTCACTATCGATGGCTCATATAATTAATACTGCGGCGGAATATATTGATCGGACTCCTACCGCTTGGATACATGTAGGCCACGTCCCTTAAAACACAGAATTGCTTTGACAGGCGACACGTGCTCCCAATAAGATCTTCGATAATCCATTAGGCATCTGATACCACGACTCCCCCCCTTGGTAACCGTCATCTCACTCAAACAAGTTCGCAATGGGATGTCTTGAAGATATGTGTTATCGCTAGGTTTTTCCGTATGTGGTTGATAGTGGTTTATAAATCTATTTTCTATTGAAAATTTATACAATCTACAATAAGATAGCGTGACAATGTCCGCCAACTGACGATGAACCCCGTCGTCTTACACCTTTTTTTGGAACACGGTTTTACAAGGGGGGGGGGTACCACACCCCCTCGAGATTTTTATAAAAGCCACCCGTGCTTGATTTTGATACCATGGATAGGCTATGGTCCTCCTCTTTCCATTGATACCAAATAAGTACCAACATATCTAGTATGGCGCACAAATGACGTCATCAAGTCTTCGAGTCTGCAAAATTCCCTACGAAATAGGCGAAAATCCAATTTTGCGCTAAAAAATCGCAGGAATATATCGGATTTTCACAATGCGGTTTTCACTCTAAATGATGGCATTTGGCTAGTTTTACATAAACATAGAGGTTTAGAGCCATACTGTGCATAATATTTTTCAAATGTACATAAATATCCTTGGGTGGCACCCCCCCCCCCCCTACCCTTCGACTTTGACGGCCAACCTCAATCCCCGTTGAAGGTGCTACCTTCACAATTTTGTTCACATAAATGACCGGAAAGATGAGAGAACGATTAACCTTGAAGCTTTTATTAAAGTTGTTAGCATTTTAGCGCACCGGAGCGAAGTTCACTAGGGGAGGTGGTAACCACCCCCCCCCCCCCTTGGTAAGACGGGTTAAAGCGAATGCAGTTGGAACATATTTGAATTTCTGATGGAATTGTAGCCCAAATAGAAACACATTTCTATTCAAAAATGTTCTCATATCGACAAATAAGACCGCGCACTTTCCTCTTATTCTCTAAAATTGTATATACAACTGGACAGTACTGAAAGGAAAATTACGGAAATTACTCTTTCATTTACAATATTGGTGGGGGGGGGGGGGGGGGTTTTACAATTTCTTCTTAGAAAGTAAAATAGATATGCTCCTGGTATATAGTCACAGCCGATTTTAAACTCGTATTGTTGCGTCTTTTGTCATGTCAGGCCTGACGAAGGCCACGGTTTACTTGCATTACTTCGTATCAATAGATTAATATAACGTCACCGGTGACGTAAAATCGAGTTTAACGTATTATACCTAGTAGATTCTGTATAATGTTATAACGCATGTCATAAGCCCGTTTGCAATTCTTACTGCGCATGTCCGGCTTTTTGGCTGGTTTGGTTTACAGTTTGGTTGTAAAAAATCTGAACGATATACTGCCCATGGGTTGATTCTGGTAGCACAAGGCTTTAACATATGAATGATTACCTTCACTGAAAACACAATGTTTTTTCTAAAAATTAATTCTTTAATATTGATATTATTGTTACGGCCAGATTCCATATGACCTCAAACTGATGATGTTCCATCTCTATTAAACCACATACACGATGAAGTCAACACATACCTGGCGCATTTTAACCACATATTTTGTCTTAGCATATTCAAAAACACGGCTCTCTGTATTTCTGGATAACAAGTTAAGAAACGCGAATACTCTTTAATGTCACGAATAACCTGAATGTCATTACTACATCACCAAATCACCACATACCTGGAATATCCTAACCATATAATGTTCTGTCTTAGCATGTTCAGAAACAAGGCTTACTATTAATAATTCACCACCTAATTTCAACGGTTACACTTACATTCAAGGTCCACTCGCTAAGGGGGTGTGCATGTACATTAAAGTGAAAGGCTAAACTATTAATATCCAAGTTTCAATATATTTACAATACATTTTCATTTAAAACTAAAGTGTATCAGTCAGAAAATGAGAGTATATCATAATATCTTCCGTATTATTGCTGCCATTTTGATTGGTCAATGGACACGGACCTGCAACGGCTATCTCGCTTCACAATTCATTACGCACAGTTTCGCCAATAGAGGGCTCAAGTACGTATTTAGTTACGTGACCACGCTAATGACCTTGGAATAATTAATACCATGTTTTAAGTTTTCCCTGCGTCAGAAGTAAAGAATATTTGAAGGGTACCTTGAAATAGTAACAAGACTAGCGTCCGAACAAATCGAAAGCATTCACCCAAATATAACCCTGAAAGAAAGCTTTATGAATCTGCCTACACTCTAAATTTTGCAACGGATAATGTAGTTGTGTACAAATGAACCATTTGTTGAACTCTACTGATACTTAGCCAAAATAACTTTGAATAAATCTGCTTATGTAAACTGCGAATAAGTCATATATGTTTTATAAAATGACCCGTGGTGCCATTTGGGTCAAAGCTGAAGACCATACTTTTCAGTTCTTATTATACAGATACATATAAACTGTGTATGCCTTGCATGTGCTTGTTATTTCGGGACAACTAATGTATAAGCGCCACTAACACATATTGTCCCAAAATACAAACACGTGTTATTTGTATAAAGAGCTGAAATTTTGCCTGCTAACAATTTACAAGCATTTTCCCATAATGCTATAACACCTATGGCCATTTTATGAGATATATAATGTAATATAAGTACTGTTTGGAAACAGGGCTATTCAATGTTCTTTTTGCTTCAGTCTAGAATTAGCGTAAAACAAATGGGCCAACCAGTAATACATAACTACATTATCCGTTGTAAAATTTAGAGTGTAGTGCTTGATGGCATCCTTCTTGAGGTGAGGCGCTTTACCTCAATTCCTCCTCTCTACCCAGGTTATTAATGTGTATCGGCATTATTCAATGTTAGGAAGGTAACAGACTTCCTGTAGCGATTCAGCAACAATATATGGTGGAGTCTGGCTCAATCGCTTCAAAAGCGAAATGGGCACTACGTCCCGTTCCTATGTACACATGTCCGTCTCCTTTACCTTATAAACAGTATTTGTTAATAAATTCCGCTAAGGCGGCAAAATTATCGTATTGGATATTCTTCCTTTTACACCTCAGAGATATCTTTTGAAATATTAGCTTGTCAGTATACTTTGCCAATCGTCTTTCACATCAAATCACCGATATCGCCTTTGGGCTATAGTTAGCAGACTATTTATTGCGGCTATCAATTAATGCTAATAACACATCAAATACATTGTTGCATTGCCTGCACGATCACTCAATAAAATACTTCCACGCTAATTCTTCAAACTCAATAAGTCTAACAAAGATATATCGTTAATGTCTTTAACATTAACCTGATCAATTACTCAACTAGCCCGCGTTACTGACTTTATCAATTCTAAACTCATACATCATCAACATTAACCAGTTCTACAGTCACGCACAACATAGCCACAACATTATCAGTATCATTATTACAAATTTTAAGGGTTTTACATCAACACTACCTATTCCAGTCACTGAAACCACTGAGCACTCTCCCATTGCCATATCACATCTACGAAACACAAACGTGACTAATTATTATTTATTATTATTCAACGTGACTATAGGTAAAGTAACATACACACATACACGACTTTAATTGCAAACAGGGAGATAACATTAACACATACACAGAGCCAAACTTTCCATCAGACAAATTTATCGCAACGTGTATGAAATATATACTATAGCGATCCATTGCCAGAGAAACGGAAGACACTAAAGAAATGTATTTATACTCGATTCGCGCTGATATAGGAGCTGGTGGAAAGTTTTGGTTCATATCCATTCGGTGAAATAGGGAAGAAGCATTTTAATCTATCCAAGAAGTCGCTTCGCTGCCTAATAGTAGAGGCCATATGCGATTCAACCTTGAAAAAATTCTAATAAAAGGACTTTTTGTATATTCTCGTAGGTCTACATGTGAATTATTATGAAAAAATTTGTCCGGCCTTCTGGCAGCTGCGTTGGTCAGATATTCAAGGTGAAAGGTCAATGACCTTTATAAGGCATATCATGGATCATAACTCCTCAACCATTTGGTCTAAAAGCACAAAAGAAGTGTCTATACCAAGGTTTTTTGGGTCAACAAACACAATTAGCATCTAGGAAAAACGATCAAACGCACCCTTCCTTGATTTTCAAAATAGTATGCACAATCTGCATGAAATTGTACTTTAAACTTTAGAGCTTTAAACTTTAAAGGTGTTGGTTAAGACCTCCTTGGATTTCTTAGTTACAAAGCCTCTGACCCTTTTGATTTTGGTACAGGTGGATTGGTATAAGTCTCCTCTTTCCATTGATATCAAAAACGTTCCAATAGTCCTCCATTTGACGTCATAGTAATGTTTTAATGAAGTAATAATCGTGGGAAACTTGATGTCTCCGATTGTTGCTAACAATAAGCCAATTTCTATTTTGAGTTAAAAATACAGGAATGTGTGATTTTGCTAGGTTTTTTGGGTGATTATGAAAGGAAAATCAAGTTTTGTAACATACACAGGAGGTATTAAGTGCATAAAGCATATATATTTTTGATAGAAGTGAAAAAGAAAAATATTATAAGGTGGCAACCATCCCCTTACTTCAAAACTGAGTCTTGTCTACCACTACCAAAGGTAAGGTGGCATGACAGACTATTTTGCACTAAAATGAAAGCAAATGATGGTCCCAAGATTAGATGCAGCCATTAGGTTTCAAATTTATGTGTTTTAGCTGTCCGGATGAAAACCTTGTTGGCAGTTGTAAACACCCCACCTTCCTCCCCCAGGAAGACGAAGGTTACCTCAGACCTTCAATGGTGGACTTTGCCACTCATATGAGGCAAGGAGTCCCATTCAGCCTACCTGTGACCTATCAAACACCCTGACGACGGATGCGTTTAAGTTGGGGGTCACCTCCTATCTCTTCGGGGCAGGCCGCTGACCAGCCTGCGTGGCTCGTCACCACATAAACGTCCTCGAGTTGTTCGCCGTCTTTCTGGCATTGCGGCACTGGCTCCCCGTGGTCAGGGGGGAGGTAATTGTTGTCCGCTGCGACAATATGAAGGTGGTGACATATAAACAATGAAAGGGGTATAATCAGTCCCAGCCTATGCAGGGAGATTCTTCTGCTATTCAGTTGGTGCCGATATTGGGACCTCGGGCTGATCGCCTCCCGTGTTTCGGGAGTAGACAATAGTTTGCGGACAGTCTCCCAGGAGGGTCCCTAATCCCAGACACAGTCAAAGGTCAGAGGGCCGTCGGTGGAGAAGCAGCTCTACTTTGCAGTTTGCCGCACAATCTTCTGGATGGTGGACCGTCCGGACGTGGATCTGTTCACCTCAGTCATGAATCGTCAGATTGTGGCATTTTAGGGGCCTACTCTTGGAACCCGGATCCCTGGCAGTCGAACAGGACGCCATGGCAGCGGACCGGTCAGGATTGATAGCATATGCTTGATCATAGCTTCTCCAGGTTGCCATGATCCCAAAAGTCATGGAGTGGCTCTGTCTCGAGACTGCCTGCTGGTAACCCATTGTGGCCACGGCAACTGTGGTTTCCCAGGCCTGCTAGATCTGCTTGTAAGGGAACAGATCCATATTCCAAAAGGAGGGGACTTGGTAAGATGTCCTCCAACCGACGCGTTCGTCCCAGAGTGCACCACCCATGTTCCGAACCTGTCTGATGCATTTCTGCAGACTGTGCACTGAGGTGGGACTTTCTGAACAGGCTGCCATGCTCACTATTCATCATAGGATTACCATGCATGGTGTGCCGATTGAGAGTTTGATCCATGCAATTTCTGAGACTGTAGACCAGGTTGGCAATTTCCTCAAGGAAGTCTTTCAGGAGCGCAAAGATGTCTCTATTCTTCCACATGCAGGCTTTTTGGCCAAGAATCAGACTCTTTCTTTTACCCCGAAACCGGTGTTTCTGCCACGTCTCACCATATTTGCAGACCGGGGTTGCAGACAGCTCAGAGAAGCCTGCAGCAAGGGACACATTGAGCTAGCTGGATTTCCTCAGTCATCTGAAATGCACACAAACACCATGACTGGTTGATTGGCTTCTTGGTTAGGGCATATGCTGTTCGAGCTCACGCTTCCTCCTGGGCATTCTATAAAGAGGACTTCATCCCAGACATTTTGGACAATGCCGGTTGGAGTTCTACTTCCACCTTCCAACAAGTCTATTTGATGCATGTGTTAGTCAAGCAGGGAGGGGTGTCGCCGTCCAATCCCTCTTGGCTGATCGACCTAGCATCTTGACCCAGGAGCATTAGGCAACTATGGGTGGGGCGTTGACAGGGGTTGCGTTGGCGTTGGCTATCTTCTGCGACCTTCTTCCGCCACCGATTAAGCCATGCAGTGGTATTCTGTGCAAAAGTAAGGTTGTGGAAGGAAGCTAGCAGTAGTACAGTGTATTTCCCTCTCAGGAGTGAGATGGCGATACACTTGAGTATGATACCTACCTTCCACGACCTTATGGCGCGCACACAATTTGTTATTCTCCACCTGCAAGAAGGTCGTTGGAAGGTTTTGTCTGAGTTTTTTGTATTTGTTTTTAATTTATTTTTTTAGAGAAACATTTTGCGGAAGGACGAATTACAGCTCCGCTTGATGTGGTCCTTGATATTTGGTGCATGCCATGTCCCGACTATTTTGGGAGTTGGCTCATTTAGCAGTGGTAATGGGGTTTTTAATAGTACACAAATGAAATATTTATGCAAAATGGTCTATCACTAGTACCACACTATTAAATCACACAGGACTCATCAGTTCGAGGATCTGTCCAAGAACAATATTCACTGATTTGACAATAATATTGTAGCTGTTTGCATTATTCTATTAAGGCCAAGTATTGTTGTTTAATATTTGTACAGACTGACGAATTGGCTTATTTACGTTGAGAAAAACTTGTAAAAATTCTGATTAAAAATGCTTTCTATGCTGAAAAGCAATGATGGCTGCATTTGTAAGCCTAAAAAATATGTTTATTGTTTTTATTGACCCCAAAACATGGGTATAGACACCACCTTTTTGCTTCTAGGCCAATTGGCTGAGCAGTTATGACCCATCACATGCCTTATAAAGGTCATTGACCTTTGACCTTTAATATCTGACCAACGCAGCAACAAGAAGGCCGGACAATTTTTTCTATTATTTTCTACTATTACGGTCCTCCCTCAATTTGTTATTCTCCACCCTCAAGAAGGTTGTTAGAAGGTTTTGTTTTTATTTTTTTTGTAAGAAAACATTTGGTGGAGCAAGGGCGGATCACTGCGCCCTGTGATGCAGTTTCAGGAGTTGGCTTATTTTCAACAAGTGGTAATGAGGCTTCTGATGTGGTCCAAATGAAATATTTGTCCAAGAATGGTTAATTAGTTATCATCGATATCCACTGATTTTACAATGGTATTTTGGCTGTTTTCATTATGGATTATGGTCAATGTTTTGGTTTATTTGATACTTGTACAGATTGACGAATTGGCTAATTTATGTTGAGAAAACGTGGACAAATTGTTGATTAAAAGTGCCTTCTATCCTGAAAGATAACGATGACTTCATTTGTAAGCCTCAAGACTGTTTTACTGTGTTTATTGACCCCCAAAACATGGATATAGACACCATCTTTTGCTTCTAGGCGAATTGGATGAGCAGTTATAACCCATCATAGGCCGTATAAAGGTCATTGACCTTTGACCTTGAATATCTGACCAATGCAGCAACTAGAAGGCGGGACAAATTTTTTGGTAATTAATCATATATATGCCTACCAGAATATACAAAGAGTCCTTAATTAGAATTTTGTCAAGGTTGTATAGGACATGTGTCATATTACGCCTCTACTATAACAATAGAAAGTGACTTGAAAGGAAAACGGTCAAGTAAAAAACTTAATTTTGTTGACTCTACTTTTCTGAATTGAACATTGTACAGTTTTATTACAATCGATTTGTAAATCATTTACATCATCTCTTCACTGTAAAAACGGTGTTTAGGAATTAAACGCCCTCAGATTTATTAAGACATTCTTTACATCCTCACTGTATCCTCGTGGAGCAATTTTGAAAGAATTGCAGGCCTACTGAGCACTATACAAGGTATGTTTATACTGTAGGGCCTATGGTCCTTAAGCACTTCCTAAATGTACATTGACAAAGTAATTCCGAATTATTTAGACTAAAGAAGTTTAATTTAGGCAATGTTAATTACAAAGTTGTGTTTGCGTTTTTATGTGTTTAGGCCAAAATGTTCATTTCCAAATATGTTATCGAATGTGCTTCAACTATTGAGAACAAAGTTGGACTATCTATGAGTGGGTATTGACTATTGTATTAGTCGTATTAGATTAGGTAATGTATGAAAGTAATGATGAGGCCCCATGCATATCACCTGTGTGGACAGCGCAAAAAACTATTGTTACCATATTCAGGATTCAATAGCGTACCTGCCTTATGCAGGAAGTATTTCACATTTTAACGTATACGTTACTTATACCATGCAGTGACCTATGTTTTGACCACTGCACATCGGTATTAACCGTAGAGCTCACAGTATTAAGAACGCACGCACTATATGAGTGCTGCAATTTTGAATTGCTGTGTGCCCCTCATAAACAGCTCTCAGTACAGGTAGTACTGAAAGTACAGGTTGTCCCTATATCAGCGCGAATCGAGTATACCAACAACCTTGAATGACTGGCGATATTGCCAAATCAACCAAATATGAACATAAATAGCTAGATCTAGCACATCTTTGGCTCAATTCAAGACCTCTTTAAAAACTCATTTGATGTATCAAGCTTTTTCATAAGTGTGTGCTTTTTGTAGGCTGTTCTGGTCACTTAACTGTTGAGTTCTTTGTATTGTGTAATTTACTTGTAGTGTAAGTTGTATTTGAGCCTTGAGCTCCTGTATGGTGGATTTGTGCGCATTATAAGTCTACATTATTATTATTTATTATTATTATTATAAATATCTACAAGGCAGACCTTAGAAATAATGTTATATAGACCAGTTAACATCCTACGTCACTTCTTTTGTTGCCTGCGAATCGATTCCTGCGAATCGTTATGGCCCATAGTATTAAAACTCTAACAGATACAATTGCCGAGTGTGTAACAGTCAGGCCGACCTATTTCAAGATACCAGGCCCTAACATGTTTACAAACATTGCTGTTAACTGGTCTATACAAAACAAGAATTCAATCATTTAACGCAGCCACTTTTCTCAACAAACACAACATCCATAAATGGCATACAGAATGTCTTCAGACCCAATAGTTCAACAACGTAAATAAACAACAAACCTTAACCAAGCACTCATAAATAAAAGTCATACTATGGGAATCTTCCTGGACCTCTTCCGGCGGCGCTGACACATTTAACGACAATATTCTCCTCTACAAGTTCCATTAATATTGAGTTCGTGATACTTGTTGTGGTTCAGGAATTATGTTACTAGTTGCACTTAATCTGTGCATGCTCACTTCACTCAAACATCCGTCAGTGAAATCACTGAGGAAGTTCCACAAGGCTCCATTCTAGACCCACTGCTTTTTATCACACCATAACTGCAGATGAGATCAACATTTTTAAATCAAATCTAAAGGCTCAACCTGAACCACAAATTCACCGCAAACAGCGACTGGCTCTATGCTAAGAAGTAATACTTTCAACTTTAGAAATTTAAATGTATATGTTAAGTATTCTCCACTCAAAGGACATCGCCGGATAAGGAATGAAGGACGCCCTCTATAGTTTTCATTAGAACGGATGAATTTGAAACATTCCGCATTATAAAGCGCCATGCTCAAAGTTTACCTTTTCGTGGTTTTAAAAATAAATCCATTTTACATAAATTCTCAAAAAGTCGCTTTTATTTAAAATTATAATACAGGCTTCAAGAGGTATTTGAAATTTCCAAATATGAACCCTCCCCGCCCCCAAGAACCACATTGCCGTTTTGCAAGGATGTCTTTTATATCAATTAGCAACATATATGTGAGTGGCATTCTGGTTCTTGGGGGGGGGGGAAGACCCCATTTTTCCATTTTTATTTTCTGGGGGCCTGAACACTAAACTGCCAAAACAACAACAACAACCTATTCACTATGAGGTAAGGCATGCTATCTACCAAGGGCTCAGTTCAGTAGCCTTGGATGGGTACATGTTAAAAACCGCTGACCATGCAGGTTCTGGGTCTCATAAATCATACTAAAATGCACAATATACTGGTGAATGGATGCGGGGCCATTGTGTTGCATAATAGTTTGCTTGGTGTAAAGACGGTTATATAATCCGAATCTAAGCACTCATTGCGCTACATCAGCATAAGCTAATAGGTATTTTGGTATTGTTATAAAGGGCTGCCTCGTGTAGCCTCTCTGTAGCTTATAAAGGACAAAAGGTATATCTAGGCATCATTTACAAGCTCCATAACAAAGGGCAGCTATGCAACATCTTCCTGTTTCTTCATTTAAATCATAACTGGTCATTTGAAATAGAGACATGCTCCAAGCTTTGCTTTTCCCAGAGAGCATGCCCCTGAAGTTTCTCAGACTTTTCTTATTTTTTCTTGATACAAGTATATTTTGAGGATAATAAAAACACCTTGCATACATGATAAAGTAGTTGTAAAACACAATTCAAATTGATGGTGAACTATAACTACGAATAATTATAGAGGGCCTCCTTCACTCCTTAACCGGCGATGTCCTTTACTGATAACCTGTAAAATGGGCATCACCAATTTCTAGGTATCTCCATTGATGACGAGCTCATCTTCCGGCACAACTAAGATTCCACATGCAATCGGCACCATTTAGAGCGAAAATATATTTTGAATATGCTTTATAATACCGTCCGTTCTTCCGCATTTCCGATATTGTAAAAAAAAATTATTCTAGACATCAAATTACCACACAAGACGGTAGACAATTGTCTACCTTTTCCGGAAGAACTTACATTTATTTCCAACATTAATTTTACAAACCGTTACAATAATAAGGCAATAAGAATTGTGTCCTTGAAATAAATAATATCTGTATCGGGTTCTTATGAAGAAAGTTCGTCACACCAGTCTATTAAAAGGCAGAAGCTAATTCAGCGAAAAAATTTTGGCCCGAAAAAAAAAATATAAAAATTGAAAGACATCCGTTAAATAACGTCTGAAATATATTAGATTATCTTACTAAGCACACAATCGTTTATAACTTAATAAATGTATTTCATCTTTGAGTGACAAAGGTGACTGACAGCGGTAATCGAGGCACTGTTCTAAACATAACCAAGAAAACCTACCCTACGAAAGACAGAGAGAACCAATCGAGAATTAACTAAAATATGCTAATATGGCAATTGAAATAGGTATTATATACTATTTTTTATCGCTTTCTCCCCTAATGAGAGTTACTGCCAGATTGTTCAGAAGGCGAGTGAACGCGCGTTCCGTAATCTCTGCATAAAAAGGGCGGGGTCTATGGGGTGAGCTCATGTGTGATTAACCAATGGAGCCCGCTCTACTTCACAAACCAATCAGCACTCACCTCCTTGTTAACGCACGTAAGCTCGGCGCACGAGTAAATGACTCTGAACAATTCTGTCAGAGATCTATACCCTACTCAAAGTTGACAGCGTTTTGTTTACACTGTTTTTCTATAATAGTGTAAATTAAAGAAAGGCTTCCTACATGGCTTCGATTAAAAGCTCTTTGAGTTCATTGTGGTTAATGCACTCATAGACAAGTATAAACACCCGCAGAAGCATTTTTCTTACCGGGCCGTGTTTGATTCGATTATAACGCACAGTGAGCTTCTATTACTTAACCTGCTAATCGCTCTTATTTGGTGCTACAACCCCGTCATCAACGCACACTTTGCCCAGAACAGGCAATCAAGCGATGAACAACAACCCATTGGTTTAGTTCTTTCTCCTTGCTGTATCTGAACTGACAATCACATTTTTTTCCGCGGTATTCGACTTGAGCAAAGGGATTGCAATCCGTATTTTTGAAAGATATTTCGACATGTTATTGCAACATAAAGCTTACCTGCCTCACCCTTATTCCTAATTACAAATGGGGGGGGGGGGGGGGGGGGCAATACACTTGAGATCAGAGCGGATAGTTTAAATATGCTATCGTAACTTTTTTAAAAATGCACTAGTAATACTTTCTTCCTCCTGCGAGGAGCACTCCATACAATTACATTTTGAGCAATCGGAAAGAAATCATTGCAGATACGGCACCGAAGCGTACAATATGTCTACAAGCAATGAATAGGATCGTCCCCTTAAAACGATCCTCGATTGCAAGTCTTTCCTCATTAGCAAATACTTGTCGGCCCAATCGAGGCTGGATATAAAGGAGTCAGTGCTTTGAAAATATTCAAATTGAAACACCCGCTCAGAGATACACTCAATCAATAACTTAGAAAACTGTGTAGGACATTTCGCCGATTGAGGGCTGCTCTTTTAAATGACGTTGCGTTACGTCGATATTTGAGAAACAACATTATTGAATCGTTTGGAAATTTGTATTACATGTGTAGAAGTGTTTGTTTTCTGCCTAAATTTCCCCCACATGTGCAATCGTAGAAGGGTGTAGCAAAAAAACCATTCTATCATTGATGGCTACGTTCCGCGTCAAAATCGGAAGTATGAGTGAAGTTTCAGATGATTTACGCATGTTTCCGTATCTAGTTTTTCTCTCTGCTTTGGGCCTTTAATCGCTACAGTTGGACATATGAGTTCTAACTTATTCCTTCTAATCATCTGTGAAACATTTTATCATAGCCGACATTTTGGAATGGTCAATCCTGAAGGGTTTTCACCTTTAACTCGTATCCATATTTGACTTGCAATGGTTTGAATAAACGTTGTGGCGTTTCCATTATGCCTAGATTCAACCCTTCGAAATGTTGACTGTTACTACATGCCACCCTGGTTGAATAAGCCCCGTCGGGAGATGTCTCACATTCATAACTAACAAACATTGCGGATAAGTCCATGCGTTTTCAAGGACTGAAGGAACGAAATATCACATAGCTTCAACGGCGAAGTTTTCATAGTGCGCAATGGGTTGTAGGGCTTGCCGTCACCCGCGCAGACTCGTCTACGATAAATCCCCGAGTTGAAATACAATGGATGTCACTGAACCCGGCTTGTATGTCTTTCGACCCACGAAAATGATACCCAATATCTGTTCATGTTGAGGCGTATACAAAGGCCTAAATTAAGATTCGACTGTTATGGATTTGTTTGTTACTTCCGTTTTGATACATTTCAGTTGAGAGTTAGACTGCCGGGGAACTATAGATTGTGATCAGTTGCACGCGGTGAACCTAGGGTTGATTCGGACTCAATTTTTTTCTATCTTTTCTCTGATCCCCTCTTGAAAACAGGTACACGATAATATGCATTTAGGTTACATGCAACATGCCTTAATATATTGTTCAATTAAACAATTGCCATGCTTCTTTAAACCATTTACTAATAATTTACATCTGCCTCGATTCCCTCGAGCATGTCTGCGTGGTCGCGATACCCACGTAAGACAGATGCTGCGTGAGACATAACCGCTAAACAAATTCCCTTTACGTGGCCCTAGTAGTGATCTGGTCATAGTATTACTCAGGACAAAATCGAAGATAAAACAACTTCACGGTTTTTCACCAACAAACATATTAACCTATACCTGACTATACCTTGAAGCAATGAAATTCTAAACATCTAAAAGCATTCATATGTCTCATAAAGGTTCAAACGCACTTTCACTTCGCCGATATAAGTGGTTTAGGGAGTCTCGCTGAGCAAGTGAGTGCATGCCATAGCTCTTTCGACGTGTGGATAACTAGATCAAATGTAATGAAACAAACTTGCTCCTTTCTCTTTACCTGATTTTGTGTTGACTTCTGTACAAATGATGCCGTGACTGGTCTTAAATGAAAGTCGCATGATTTCATTTAAAAGGTCGTTCTTTTTCAATTCTTAATATAAACGGTATAATTTTAAAGGGCAAACTAGAGTTAGTTTTCCCTGCTTTCCATTTGTTTTACAGTTATGCTTGTTGCTATGAAAAGACAACATGAAAGAAAAATATTGTAATTGTCATTGTTCGAAAAGCTAATCCATGGAGATGTAATTTTTTTTAGATGATGAACAAACATTAAGGTAACATCTTATATTAGAACTCTCGCGCATTTTGAACAGTGTTATCGCTGCATAGATGAACTGTTACATAACCTAGCTTCGCACCAGCTGTCCGCACCCCGTAGGCAAATGTGTCGGAGCATAAGCTCACCAACGAGGCCTCGTGCATGACAATATATGCTCCTCATTTACTGTTCTATAGCTGGAACTTATATAAATATTTAATTCCTGGCTGGCGCAAAGTGAATTGCAATATGCGGCTGACCAGGAAATTAGAATATTAAAAAAAGTTCCCAGATAGCGAACATGTAAAGAGGAACATATTCTTCAGGAAGGCCTCGTGGGTGCTCCTTTGGTAAGCTCAACCACAGAAGTGGAATGGTTCTTTCTGGTAGACACCGGATTCTAATATTGTTAACAAGGAAAGGTAAAAGTGGTTCAATTACCATTAACCGCCGGTTAGCCGAATGCTGGGTTTTGAAACCCCTTTAGTCTCATACGACCTTGCATAAGAGTCTGCACAAAATGTTTTAATGGTTTCTGGGGAACGTTGACCTACGGATTCCAAATCTGGATGATACACCTTTTTCATCCTTGAGCATTTTGAGTTAAGGAAGTTGGGGGGGGGGGGGGTTAAATATAGGATTCAAATTTGTAAATGTTCCATGCATCGTTTCGTGGACCGATTTTGGTCGCCTGGCGTCAGTCGGGTTTTTGTTGTGAATGCTAGGCCTCACATGACCTTGACCTGACATGTGTCCCGACTCCTAAACCAAATGAGGGTTTGCATGTAAACTCTAAACCAAGTTCTCAAGGAACTTTAACTTTTCAAATGATGTCAATTTTACATTTAACCACTTTGTCTCACTGACCTTGACCTAGGTAATATGACCTGTGACCGCATCTAACAAATAGGGAATCCCAGTTGTAACTGTGACCCAAGCCTTGGTTTAAATCCCTGAAGTTTGTGGCTATTAACAGGCAAATGTTAACCTTTTTTTCACGAACAACAGAACCATCACAGACATCATGAACAATCTTTCCTTTTCAGCCAATGTCTTACCAACTCTTGAACCTCACATGACCTTTGACCTAGGAATGTGACCTTTTACCTCACCAACAATGGGAGATGCATGTTGCAACCTGTACCCAGCTTGTGGTTTAAATCCACTGGAATTTTTGTGATAGTCAGCAAATGTTACCTTTTTTCACAACAACAGTCAACAACAAATCATGAATAACAACAGACTCACAACAGTGGGACAAAGTAATCCATGTCTTCCTGCCTTAAGACAGGCGACATAAAAATCACACTTTATCGCCCGCAATATCACGATATTTATTATTTTGTCGTTGATTTTTGATCTATATCGCTAATTAGACCGCAAATTTTAGTTCATGTTTCTACTTTCATTAGCACTGCTTCTCTCAAATATTTCATGTCATGTATCCACGATACGCAGGGCCGTACGCAGGATTTATTTGTGTGTGTGTGTGGGGGGGGGTGCGGCACTTCCAAAAACTTTTTTGGTGAAAGTGGACCTAACCCCACTAAAATGGTCCTTTTTTGACTTTTTGACCATCTCATCTCCAAAAAAGTGGACTTTCTTGTCAAAATGTCTCTAAAATGTTAACCTTTTTCTAAAGAAATCCTGCAAAAAGCGGACCTTTTGACCCTTTGTGGAATTTTGGGGTCCCCCCCCCCCGCACCCCCTGCGTACGGGCCTGACGATACGTATTGAATATACGCTGTCTTGAAATTTTTCGTAATTGATATAGCTTTACCGTAACAAAGAGATACAAAAACAATTCGGAAACGGAAAAGTTCAGACCACCCCCAATATAGAGAAAGACAATCGTCAGACAGACAATGCAGATATTCCACTGCAACCTGATTCTGGCAATAGATTAAACCTCATTTTCCATACCCTCCGGCCATACATGGATGTCTTCTTAATGTTATTTATCAATTCCTTTCTACTAACAAGTTGATTTTATTTCAGCTATTGTTCAATTCATCAATCAACACAAATATATTGTGGACTCGACTCGTCTTTTAATCAAGAAATACTTCCAGGAGTAATAAGTTGCAGTCATACAGGGTGAAGGTGCTATCAGAAATACCACCGCAGTTAAAAAAAAGGGAACATTTCTTGCCATTAGTTGGCTCTTGTGCACGTTCATAAACATGGACGTTGGATCACAACGATTAACATGGCGTGGAATAAACGATACGGTGTTGTTCTCCATAGTTCAAAACAACACGTATCATGTGTTAGCACAAGTTAACTACCTTTCTGAGCCTTGGCATTTGGAAGTGAATACAAGTATTTTGGTCATTTATTTGATGATTTCACATTGGTACATTATTAGTTTGTATCAATGCCTCACAGGTTCTGCTCCAGGTTATTTGACAACTTGCCTGGAGCCGTATAACCCAATGCGACAGGGATTACGCTCAGCCACTGACACAACCAGACTCATTGTTCCCAAAATTCATAGCCGGACTCTAGACTCTGCAGCTGACAAATCCTTGCTTTCAATGCACCTAAAATTTGGAATCAACTACCTGTTTCTATACGTACTGCCACATCACTGCCAGTCTTTAAAAAACAGTTAAAAACATACTTGTTTGCTCAAATGTAGTCTTTTTCAACTATTTGCCTTTGTGCCAGTTGTTTTTTCATTCATGCTATTTTGCTGCATTCTTTCTTTGCATTGTATAATGTTCTTGTTTGTTTTATCTTATGCGCTGTGGTCATTTTGGAATGGCGCTTTATAAAAACACATTGTATGTATGTATGTATGTATGTATGTATGTATGTATGTATGTATGTATGTATGTATGTATGTATCAGCTTAACACAGCAAAGCGAATACATAATTGTTATTAGTGAAATTACTCTGGAACATGTAGGATTTTTCTTACTATTCACTTGTTTATTATTGATTCCACTTTTTCAATTTTGAAAATAATTCTCTTCAAAAGATTTCTCCTGCTCTCATACATAATTCTCATTCTCTTCTTAGCTCCATAGAATAAATTGCATTGTGCGTTACATTTGAGATCAGCTTCTAGATGCAGTAACCACCAAGTGTTTAGTAGCTTAACCTCTTAATTTATTTTAATTACACTTTATGGTGTCTTACTAAATGAGTAGATAAGTACACCAGCCTTGACCGTGTATATTTTACAAAGGCTTCCTACGGTTTTTATAATTCATACAGTGTTGATAAATTTTACTTATCACTCTATTATTATTGCTTTCGACTTAACTCCGAATAATATTTTATTACCCGGAGAGAGTGAAAGAAACTAGTAAATTTGCATGGATTTCATAACGGGAAGTCACACCGAAGCAGTAATTAAAACAAATGGATCCGGCTATCCTTAACCTTGAAAGTCGGCATACTCGGGCCGAGATTAAGAATGTCTAAATCCAAATTTACAGATGCGTTACCATGGCAATCTGTGAAGGGATCTTAAGGCAATAACGTGTGTTTTTCTGATATGACAACACAAAAAAGGACCGCCGATTTTGCCTAAAAAAAAACAAAGACGATACTTAAAAAATGTCATCAACTTATATTTTAAGTGAAAAAAAAGGAAAATAAGATGTACAAAATGTTTAATTATAAATTGATTTTTTTTCTGCACAGCTGTTTAATTTTAAGATCAATTTTAATTATACAAATCGTTATTTCAAGGCATGCCGATCATTTGTAGCTAAGCCACTTTGATTGACTTCTATAGTAACAAAATCTCTGCATTTACCAAAATTGAGGGGCGTCGTTTGAAATGTGGTATTATTGATTTAAGGAAAGTTTTCTCAAAAGTTGAAATTAATACTTTGAATTTATAAATATGATTATGGAAACGGAATGAGTACAAATCAGTATATGTTTATAATCCAGCTTCTCACAGATCAGTAAATCTGTGACAAATGGTCTCCGTACTGGTCAAAGCGTCTTGCTTCTTTCTTTTGTGAGTATATCATCGAGTTTAAAGGGGCATTTCGTGATCCTCAACCTCGTCCCCCCGATTTGCCTCGAAAAAGTTGAGATTTTTATATCATTTGAATCGTTAGCCATAGTAATCCATGTGTACCAAATCTTACGTGCAAGTTCGGTCGTATCTGTAAGAAATTTGCAATTTTGTATTTTCTGTCCGTAAAAATTACAGCACAGTGGCCTATGGGACCGTGGGAAACAAGCATTAGCTTATAACACAAAACCACAAGCTCGGGATCAACTCAAATTTTATGAATAAGCTTTTCTCAAGGATATCTAGCATGTCTAGTGAACCATGAATAAAACAGAAGGTACTGGAATAACGAAATGCACCTTTAAAACTGAAGCCTGGTTCCAATTCATCACAAATACAATGAAATATTAGCAAGAAACTGAATATAAATAACGTTTCTATCCAGATGATGATAATTAAATGTTGTGCGAAGAACTTTTCAGCTGAGGCGCTACACTAAATATTAGGTTCAGTAGTGGAACTCCCAAAAGTGGCTTATTTTAGCAGTTTAATAGTCCCACCCTACATACGCGCACTCATACATCAATGGAAAGATTATTATGCGACTTTCTGATGGATTGATGTGGGGAATGAAATTGACAATGTGTGGACCGAAGGTGGTTTTGGGGCATTTAGCCAAAAAACATTCATTTTGGGGCAAAACAACTGATTTTGCAAGATCTCTGGTATTTTTGGACATCTATAGTACATGCCACATCTATGTAAAATAAGTTTCGAACATATATTGGGTCCCAGAAGCCCACAATAGCTTCTAAGTTGTAAAAATATACAGTAAGTATAGGCGAAATTGGGTGAATATATGCGTTTTTCTCAATTCATGTTTAAAATCTTGAAATAGTTAAAAACTTTTAGCAAGCATTCAACACAGGCATATTTTATTCTCCAAATTGAGCTGAAAAATTACTAGGGATCATTGGCATCAGATTGGTATGATGTGGCAACTGCCAATGTGGGCAAAAGGTGGTTTCGGTCATTTTAGCTAAAACATACTTTTTGGGCAAAACAAAAAAAAAAATGATTTTGAGATATTGGTATTTTTGACATCTATTATTAACATTGGCCCCATCTATATATGTATAGGTTTCAAAATATATTGCATACCAGAAGCTTTCCAATAAGCTCTAAAAGTTGATAAAATATACAGTAAGTATAGGCGATATTGGGGTGAAAATATAAGTTTTTCTCAAATTCATTGTTTCTAAAAACCTGAAAAATAGTGACTGTAGTTAGCTTCCCAAAACGTTATGTTTTATGCTCTAAAATTGAGCTAAAAAATACTTAAGAAAATTGGCATCAGATAGGTTATGATGTGGAACTGCCAAAAAAGAGCCAAAGGTGATTTGTGGGTCCGTTTAATCAAAAACATACATTTTTTGGTAAAAAATGATTTTGAGATATGATATTTTTGACATCTATATTTTTTACATGCCCCCATCTCTTAAGAGGTTTCAGAACTATTTTGTGTTCCAGAAGCTACAAGATAACTTCTTAAGTTTACAAAATTATCAAGTATATGCGATATTGAGTGAAAATAGGTTTTTCCAAAATTGAGTTTCTAAAAGATGAATAATAGTTAAACTTTAGCTACACCATTCAAAAATCTTTCTGCTTTTAAAAATTTAGCTGAAAAAATACTCGAAATACCATGGCATTCAGTTTAGGTATAGTGTTCAAATTGGCCCAATTTAGTCAACACTATGCGTTTATGGGCAAACCCAATTATGATTTTTTAGATAATGGTATATATGTAAGTAGATTTTAGAACTATGTCATCCCTCATACCATGTCATGGGGAAAGTGTTAAATCGCAATCAGTCTATGAATATCTAAAGACAGGTATTTGAAGAAGTTAACCATGATTCTTTGAAATTTTATGCGATTTTGAATGATCTTGTGAAATGTCTCATTTAAATTCTACAAATTACTCCAAGATTTTTTTTGATATTTCTCAAGACTTAACAAACCCTATGTGCTGTAAGGAAATCCGTGCAATTTACAAATTCTGATGCGATTGGATGTAGTTTGTTGGATTTTATGGAAACTGTGTGCAATGTAACAGATTTGGGTGCGATTTATCAAATCTTCTTGCAAATTTAACAGAACCTTGTGTATTTACGCATCTTGTGCGATGCTAAACATAATTCTGTTCAAATTTAAGAAAATCATGGCGAGTTTACAAAGTTTATGTGCAGTGTGATTGAATTTGTGGATTTAGCAGATCCTGTGTAATTATAGCAATAACGTGTGATTTTTACGTATCTTATAAAACGGTGCTAGTTTACAAAATTTTGTTGCGGGCTTTGCAAAAAATGGCACAATACTTTTTTTCAAATTTGGTAATTTTTGACCATTTTCCCACTTACCCCAGACTAGACATCCAATTGGATTATAAAATTGCCAACACATGGCTGTAAAACAAGGATATAATATTATTGTAAACTTGGAATTCAAAATCTGGTGGAAAGAGAAAGTGTTATACGTACATTACCTTTTGGCAGTTACGTACTTTAGGGCATTTGAGATTCCCACATGACATTTTGTCCATATGCATGCCGGGGAGGAAGTAAACATTGTCCGGCGTACTATAGTTCGCGGAACAATGCGTGAACAATAGGGCAATCGATTTATGACTCTTTCCGCAACAGTATTTCCGCTTATTCCGTTATCGTCTAGGAGCCACGGACTATGGCTCCAGCCGGGACTATATTCTGGCGTTCCCCAACCGGTTTGGCTTGCAAAAATTTCCTATGCACGCACATAGCGTAAATCCCGGGGGATGGGGGGATGTATCCCCAATATATGATGAGGGGGGATGGTCAATAGGATCTTCCCCCCCCCCCCCCAAGGTTGATGCCCTTCATGTGTTTTTGACCCCAAAATAACCTCATATTTACCAAATAGTTAAAAATTGGTAAATTTCCGCGGGCTTCGCAGCTCATGTTGTTCTAATTACAATTACATTTAAGGATTTAGCTTCAGCAATCCCCGCTTTCATTCATTAAAATTTCGTCACCCCCATCCCACCCAATGTCAAAAGAAAGAAATTTACGCCATGTGCAAGTTTAATAAAAAACTTTACAAGAGGCTTGCAATCATAATTCCAAGAATCTAATGCATGTTGGAGAACTGGATGAGTAACTTTGTTAACCTAACCCCGCCGCCATAAAACAGGATTATTTTAGGGAGGGCGACTTTTTTTCAAAAGGGGCTCCTCGAAAATTTACCTCCGCAAAGGAGGGAGGGGGCGGGTCTGAGGGGATTTTAAAAGTGGGACTTTTTTACCAAAATTGAACCCTTGGGGGAAACACTACAATCTAGAACAGAGTTCCATATGTACCCCCTTTAAAATTTGTTCAGGCAAAACAAATTATTTTTATTTATGGCTTACACAATAAAATCCCCTAACCATAGGGCCAAAAAGAAAAGAATTTGTTACAGTAGGAAATTGAAGAGGGGTACATTATGGAAAATCTTGCCACTAACACCCGGGCCCATAAACATGATTATTTAGGGCGCGACTTGTTTTTCAAAAGGGAACTCTCCAAAATTTCCTCGCAAAGGGAGGGGGGATTTTTGTAAAAGTGGACGTTGTTTACCAAAATTTGACCCTTTGGGGAAAAAACTAAATATTAATTTTTAATTATAAATACACAAACAAGTTAGAATTTTACTGTAAAATCTGTTTTTTTTTTCCTTCTGTTTTGACTATCTCGGGTTTTACATTTCATATTGTCTTTTTCATATTTCGTACTTGTTTTGTCATATTGTCTTTTCAAAAGATTAATTTGTTTGGAAAAATGCATCATATGTTTCCCATGCTGCAAATCACCCATTGATAATGAGAAAGGAGCATTCATTTTCATGCAAAGATTCTTTCAGAGCAAAGGTATGTAAATATATAGAACACCAAATTGCTCAAGTCCACCAAAAATTGCAAAAAGTATAATAATTGCAAAAATTAAAATTGAAAGATTTGGGACCAAGTACTGTGCATTGGAAGCTAAAGTATCAATCAATATTGACAGAAAGTATGACTATTTTGTTCATGGATGATCTAGTTGGGACCATGGTCCTTATTTCCTGCCCTCCCCCTTTCGCTTTTCCTTTTATCGGGTGCGACCACTGTCTGTCCTCTTGCCTTCCCATTTTTTTTCATGTGTCCTCGGGAATTTTTTCTCAATTTTATTTTTTTGTTTTTTTATGGTTTATCCACTATTACATTTAAGTGAATGCCTTTTTAACATGTTTCTCTTACCCTGCCTGAATAAAACGAGTCCCACTATCATACAAACTAGTAAATTTTGAGATACAACTGAGAAATTAGCTCATTAATGAATGCAATTTGTTTAAAATTAATAAGCATTTTCAATTGTGATGGACATATTACCCCATTCATATATTTCTGCTACATCTATATGTAGCACTTAAACAGAATATGGAAAAAATAAATGAACCTGCAGGACAGGGCCATAGCAAGGATGAAAAAGTTCGGCAGCCAAAACCAAATCACAGACAGCCAATACATATAAATGCATCAAATTGGGCTCATTTTAAAACACATTTATTTATTTGACTTCTAAGAAAATGTTCACAAAAAAATTGCCCTCTCAGCGATAGAAAGAGATAGAAAATGTCATTAAAAAAAAATGAAATATTTTTTTTATTTATTTAGATAATTTTTAACTAATTTAATTGGACAGTCAAAGAGGTTTGCAACTGTTGTGACTATACCATGTGGGCCTGTTGTATAAATTTTAGTATATGTAATATAGCATAATCAAGGAATGTAATATTTTCGCGCACTATTATTTAGTGAAGAAGTATGTAACATAGTATAAAAAAATACCCATCTCTTACCCATATCTTTAACAAAAAGGACTTCACATAATATGGATCGGAAGGGGGTGGCGGTCAGGGCGGGGTCATGTCCATTGAAAGGGGGGGCTATAATGAAGACCAACGACAACATGTAAAAAGGGATTTTCAAGATTGGGCACGATACATGCGTTTTGTATCGTATTCGTTAATATTTATGTGCCAAGTAATAAGCGATTCAGTACTCCTACGCAGACGAGAAACACATTTCATAAAAATGCAAGTACCAAGAACCATATATTGCATTGTCAAATATTGCCCATACTTGGTAGATGGGGTAGAATTTACTCTTGCCTAATATGGACATTTTGACAAGGTAACTTAAGTCTTTTACTTTCTCAAGTAGCTTCCATAAATGATTTTGAGCCAAAACACAAATTTCCAGTCAATACGCTATACGTACTTTTCTTTGTTACTCTAAACAGCTTTATTTGAAGTTCTAAGGTGATATTAGTTTTACAATGACGAACATAGAAAGGAATGTTACTATTTTATCCACCCAAAGTTGATGTTTTTTGGGTTTTTTTTTTTTTGGGACTAAAATGGCCCAAAAATACCGTCAGTCCATCTTGACCTGGTAAACAACCTAAAGAATGGGATTGCAGTATTTATAGCTAAATTGCGAACATAAAACTGAATGTTTTTGAATGCTAGCTAACAAGTTGAGCTCTTATTCAGGTTTGGAATCATAAATTTTGAAAAATGCAATTTTCGCCTCAATATTTCCTATACGTACTATATATTTGGCAAATTTAGGAAGCTTTATTGTGATCTTCTGGGACACAATATAGTTCTGAAAACCTACTTCCTACATAGATGGGGGTAGTTTAAATATGTCAAAATACCAAAATCTCAAGAAATCAAACCATTATTTTATTAAAAATGTATGTTTTTGACCTAAAATGACCCCAAATCATTGGCAGTTCCACATCAGACCTAAGTGAATGCCAATGGTGTTTAGCTCAAGCTATATTCAGCTCAATTTAGAGCATAAAAAAACAGACCGTTTGATGCGAAAGGCTAAAGTTTAACATTTTTAAGGTGTTAGAAACATCAATTGAGAAAAATGTATATTTTCAGCCAATTTGCCCATACTTACTGTATATTTGTAAACTTTGGAAGCCTTTGTGAGCTTTTGGAGGAATAGTCTGAACCCTTCTTACCTAGATGGGCATGTTGATATAGATTGTCAAAAAAATATTCAATATCTCACAATCATGTTTTACCAAAAAATGTAGTTTTTGAATAAAATGACCCAAAAATCACTTTGGGTTCATATTGGCATCTACCAAATCTATACCCTAATCCGAATGCAATGGTTAGATCAAGTATCTTTCAGCTTACATGTTAAGAGCATAAAACACAACGTTTCATGATAAGTAAACGTTTAACTATTTTTTCAGTGTTAGAAAAACATTGAAATTTGAGAAAAAACGTATATTTTTACCCATTATCGCCTATACTTACTGTATATTTGTAACTTTAGAAGCTTATCGTGCGATTTTGGGACACAATATAGTTCTGAACCTACTTATAGATGGGCATGTTATATTATGTCAAAAATACCAAGAATCTAAAACTCATTTGTTTGCCCAAAATGTATGTTTTGGCTAAAATGCCCCAAAAAACCCCCCCAAACCTCGGCCACATGGCAATTTCACATAATGCCAATTGAAAGAGACATAATAAGCTTTCAATTAATGTATGATGTAGGTTGTTATGTTAGGGTGACTATTATCGACTTAAATTTGTTGATGGCTGCTACTCGTAATACTTACTGCCGACATTCTTTAACTTTGCTTGATAGAGGCAACATTCAAAAATAGGTGTGAAGTATGTGATTCCCCTGATTCAGGTAGGGCGATGAACATTCTCTTATCAGATGCCAGTCTCGTTAAGTAAATGATATCAAGGTCATGAAAGGATAAGAACTTTGCTATGAAAATAAGTAGACTGACTATCGATGAACAGGGCCACTATATACAAAGTAAGTATTACTATATTATCATGCCAATATCTTAACGTTTTTAAAGAGGAGCGGGAATGGCACGGTAACTTTTTTTACATTTCACATAGTTGTTAATATTTCGTTTAACGATTACATAATTATATGGACCAAACACATGCAATATACCTGTCATACTAATGCATTTTATATCGTTATCATAACGCTATGAAAAGATGTCTATTAAAACGCCAATTTGACCTTGGGAAGAAATTAACGACTTCGGTAATAATTAACTAATAAATAATAAATAAATAATTTAAATATAAATATATAATAAAATTAATTAATAATCAATTACAGTAATATAGCTACCTAAAATATTTAATGCAAACAAAGCAAAAGACACACGAATGGATCCTGCTGCTGGTCTTCCTCCTCTGCCTTCCACTATACCTTCCACATACCTTCCACAATGTCTTTCTCCAAAGCATAGACATAGATAAATCAAAGAATAGCAAACCGACGGCCATCTGGATTCAACGAGCTCACTGGCGGACACTTAAATGTTACCGCACAAGCCCAGTATATATCTTGCAGCATGGAAAAATGCACTTTCTCGTTGATTGCAATCCTCGGTTACAAAATGATCCTTAGACATCGAAGAACATCACCAGGCATGCTGTTTGTTCTGAAAGTTTACTGTCATAAAGAACGGGCACGATTTTTCAATATGGCTTCCAAATAGCATGGGCTATAGTATGTTCGTATATAGTTTTTCTAATATTTTTATTAATATGGAACTTTGACCTCGGTAGGTGCGAAACAGTGTCCGCCAACTCGCTCGTTTTTATTATTGGTAATCAGCGAAGATAAGCGTTTTCGTGCCCATTCTAAAAAAAAGTTAACCGGGAACAGCCCAGAGGCCTTGCTCCAATCATAGTTGTCTACTATTACCATCTGCTATAAACCTTATAATGCATTTTTTATTGTTGCATAAACATTAGTGTTTTGCCCTTAAAGTCCAATCAGAACCTAAAAAACCAAGCATCTCTTGCTGTCCTATTAGAAATGTAAAAGAAGGATACACAAAAATCGTGAAAGAATTTTTCTTTCATCAGCAGACTTTAAAAAGTCTATGACAAATTATTTTGTCCTGAAAGATCTGCAAGTTAAAAACAGTACAGAATGTGTTACAGAAGAAGGAGTTTGTTCTTCTTTTTTTCATATACTCACCTTTCTGAGGGATCGATCTGCGATTTTTATGTGCGTATAAGCTAATGAACAAATTACTCAATGCCTATTAAAGGAGCTTTTTTCGATCTCTACCTATTGTTCCTCTACTTAATATCAGAGAGCCCTGCAATTGCATATACTCACCACCAAGTATCGTGGGAAACAAATGTGCGGTTTCGATGGCAGAAGCGATAATGCATATTCCACCTTCCTATTCAATAGTGATGGTTAATCATTAAGTTGGAGGGTGAAATTTCAGGACAATGAGAAAAATTCGGTCTTTAATCAAAAAGTAGAGGGCGACTTAAACCAATCACATAATGCATTGCAAAGTGCCTATATTGTACTGTACAAAACAAATGTCAGTACTTAGTGATACAATACAATTCAAGAAGTTTAAAAATAGTGCTTTGTGGGCTTAAATGAGTATAAAATTCGGGGCTTTTATGTGTTAAGAATAGGGTTTTTTGTGAGATCACATGACCTTATTGAGGTGAAATTCCCCAAATACACCTGAATAAAAAAATATTAATGCTACTTCCGGGTAGCGATATTTTTTCCGTAGTTAACTTGTGAAATTACACTATAGCGTCTATTTCACTTCAACAATATTCGAAACAAATTAATTTCTCAAAATTGAGCAGAGTGAGGGTTCGAACCTACGACAAGCAGAGACTAAGAAACAGTCTTAACCACTAGGCTAACAAGGGATTTGATACCGATATTGGGATTTTAATTCAATATAAACCTTCAGGGAATAAAGGCAGACTCATGCGTATAGAAACAATAGAAACGATCAATATCATGTTATTTTAAGTAAACTGTGGCTATTAAATATGATGCTGTAGTTAACTACGGAATGAAATTTCGCTTCGGGGTAAATCAGGGGTCCCAAAGGCGATCGGAACTACCAGATTTATTATTTGCAGTAGCACCTGAAAAGTTAGCCCAAACGAAGTCCATATAAATAGAAGGAAGTAGAGCTGCAGTATTTGTGTTTGCGTAGTGACGCTTTTCCGTTGTCGAGCCGTTTAAATTTCCGTTACATAAGCATGATAAGCAAGTATTTTCCTTAATTAAATATTTATTAATCAATTTATGGTAAACTACACATCCCACACTGTTTCTACGTAAAATACACTACCAGGTTTTATAGTGACGCAAATTCTGACCCATCATTGACAAGTCCAAACACTTGTCGGCATTCCCCAAGAGAGTTAGAATTCAATTTGGAAGCAGACGACACGATTACGCCTCTTTCCCGCCTTCGGTTTAGTTTTATTTTTACAGCCTACCAATTGAGCAATTAGGCGTCTCTGCATACACACTGTGCGTATAGATCCGTAGTCAACTACTTCAAAACCACTCCATGGCATGATCTTGCAATGTTTCCTAATAATTACAAAATCAAGTATTTTTAAACCTGCTGACCTATTTGTTAATACCTAATATAGTGGCAAGAAACTGTGGACAAAATCTGGGAAGGCGGTGTTGCGTTGGGTATACCACAAAATAAAGGCTTTAGTTGTGTTAAAATTAATTTTGAATTCGTGTCGTGTATTCTTTATTTTTAAGTAGGTGAAAAGGGTACTCGATCAGTTTAAATAATTTTGACGGAGTAAGTTATTCACTCTTTTCCAGTAATTTCCAATCTGTTGAAGTGAATTTTACGAAATTGACTCCCCCTAACTACTTCTCTGATATAAAAGAAAGGCAATCTGAAACTAAGCTTACAATTCAGTGTAATAATGTCCTCGTGTATCATGTTCACGCCCCTTCCACTCTTTCAACAAAATACTGTTAATGTTAGAAGCAGGCTTACAAAGTCACTTATCATTTGCTTTGCATGGTAAAACATTCTTGCAGACGATAAATAGTAGAATAATAGTGTATGTTGGAGTAACCGGTCCGCACACAGATGTAAAAACGTGTACATTGCAAGCATTTAGAGGCAGGAACATGCGAGAACAACATCACAATCAGAGAAGCGTGAAAAATAAATTCCATCCAAGGAGTGACTTACCAACAACAAGGAGTCTTTATACTTTAGTCTGAATATATAATCAATTGTTCACGGTTTGTTAATGGACGAAACCAAAAGCGGATTTGAGGAGCTTGAAGAGTACCAATCTCATCTCTCTGTCTGTCATGCATATGCACGCATTGACGCCCAAATGTACGATGTATTATACGCGTCATGAGCAAACATGATGGAGTTTTAAAATAAACTTTTAAAATGTGTGTAAAATATTTGCTATTTGCTCATAGCAAACACATAGCAAACATTTTACATTTGGTGGTCTCATCAAATGTGACCTCCAGATGTATTCCCAGCTCTCAGCAAAGCAATTGGACACATTACAATACAGTTCCGTCTTCCTTGCGACCCATATTGCGTATAAAACATAAAATTAACATGTTCATGATGTCAATCTTTTAATTTGATCGACCCTATAGGTCACAACTGACTTCGCAAAGTGACAGTCTTATATAAAGTATCAACATCATGTAATTTACTTTCGATTTTAACTCAATAATCAATTACATTGTAAGAGATGGCACGGTGTAAAGGGAAAGGGATTAGCAGCGAGAATGTGAGAGAATAGAAAAATGTGGAAATTCATTTTTTAACTTATAAATCAGGGATAAGTGTGTACAATTCCATATAACTGCTTTAATGTAGAAACAAACCACCAAATAGTGAAAAAAATGAAGTATTTGAGGAATTTTGTAATACCGTCTCCTGCAAATAGGCATACAGCGACGGCGTCTCAAAATCTACACTTAACAGCGGATTGTGCTTTACACCAGTACAGAATAAAGAAAGACCAATAATCTTTGTGTTTGAGGTCAAACTGCATTGATCATGGTGCACAATATCAACCTGAAAATCTGTGATATTCACCTGGAAAGGCTTTTTTGATCTCAAGTCGGAATTTTGATACGCACATATAGAAATTACAGATTTTGATAAAAAGTACTGCCTTGTCTTTAATACACCGATTTCAAGCCAACCACTTGCAGGTTATGCTCGCATATCCACACTAGTAACAAAAATATACAAATTACGAATTTCGATAATTTTTTCGATGTTTCTTTTTTTAAGCAAATCGCTGCTAATCCCTTGAACTTATCAGTGACTTAGGTAACTTAGATTAGTGATCACAAAGTAAGTCATAGATTTGCAGCAAGTTTTAAATTACCAAATTCGGAACTAGACGATAGACATATTTTTTTCCAATATAATCAAGGAGCATTGTCAAAGAAAACTAAATAATTGCAACAGAATATACTTTGTTATTCCTATAAGCTAATACGTTTAAGGTAGTACTAAAAAGATAATTGAGATTACGTCTGAAATGGTATCTTCTAATGGTATATTTCATTTTGAAACAGTCGATGCTTAATTTTTTTACCTTATATTTATTAGGTAACTGTACTTTTCCATTTACTGAAAATATAAGTCTTTTCAAGACTGTGCTAATTTAATATTTAAAGAGAAATCTCTTCTTCTTTAATGTTTAAAGAGAGTCGTTTAGAAAGTCCCGCTTCGAATCTGCATCTAGCCGAAGTACACGTCAGGCTAAACGCTGCTAAAAGCAGTTAAGTGTGCTAACATATTTGAACTTCAAGCTTGCTCTATATACTGAGTTTGTATATCTGTGATTTCTTGTCAAATAAAAACGTCCTTTAAAAAAACAAAACAAACAAAACTGGCAGTCCTTTTTAGGACGCAGATAAATACAAATATACCTAGTAATTTGGCCAGTCGCAAGTTTTTAACATGCCCCGGTCTACCTGTAAAGGGATACAATTCCTACTCATTATGTTCAATTTGTAGTACTGATTAATAATGGTTGATTTCTAGCAGTATTGCAATTGCCTCAACTTGAAGTCTTCGTCAACAAACAATTGATAAATTGTAGAATTATCTTGTGTCAATAAGGCAATTGGTAGAAGCATTTGCAGGCATCTTCAGAATTACATACTAGTCGGCAAGTCGGTAGACAAAGTACTATTTTGCAGTTTCTAGTCGTAAGCAACTCAATTGACAGAAAAAGGTACTTCCTGTTGTGAACTTATATTCGACAACAAAAGCAAATACATAGAAGAAATTTTCTATTCCTTGTGAATTTGCTTTTCAACAAGAGAATTGGCAGAATGATTCTTTACCGTTTGTGGAACGTTCTATCAAGAAGATAAATAATAAACAAGATTACAACCATTTTGGAAATTAGGGTCAGAGTAAGATACTTTATTTATGTTCCAAATATATCTACACTCATTCCTTTCTGGGCAATGTCTAGGTCCAACTCTATAATTGACGAGATATCAAAGTAATCTGAAGTTTTAAAGCTATTATGTTTTTTTTTTAATTCTCTCTCAATATACTAAATATTTATCGACAGGAAGTAAGCATCGATTTGAGTGAGCAATTTAAAGTCTTAATTGAACAGTCGCTGGTTAATATTTCCCCTGTAGTGATGTGCTGTATAAAATACGATTGCTTTGTCGGTATGATCATGGAAACTCTGTCTATGGGATCAGCCTATTACACAAGAAATTATGCAAGATGAAATTATATTAACAGCAATATCTTCTGGTAAGATGAAGTAATCTGACAATCTGCAAAGCGCCAAAAGCGCGGCAGACAGGTGAACAAAGGCCTGAAATGTTCTATATCTACATTAGATAAGAGTATAATATCGCTAAGTGCCTTTGGAGTATATGGAACATACTTCCTTTTTAAGTAGCTTTAAGTGTTAATAATATCCTCTTGTGGGTTCATTGCGTTCTTACTCGCGCAATAATACATATAATTCGCATGCTTTTCAATATTATTGTTATTGATAAAATAGATACCAATAAGCGTTGATGAATATACACGATGGTAGCATATTCAACTGGGAATTATTTAATTAAAGTTAAGAATCGCTTTTAATGAGAATTCTCATTGTACAGAGTATTTCGTGGTTAGTTCCGAATAACCTATTAAAGCTTCATTGAAACCCGATAACGAAGAGAGATCTTCGACCTAAAGACTATTATGTAAGCAAACAAAACACATCATTGAATAGACACTCAGATTTAATTGAGACAAGTACAACACTATTTATGATCCAAAACGTACGAGTTTGAGTTGTGAATATTTTAAGGATCACTTCATGTAGCACAGTTTTGGCGTACAGTATATATGTACACGTTTCCACAGAGAAATGAACCAATTAATCCCAATAAGTAACAACTCTTTTCAAAATCTCCCTGAAACTGATATGTCCAAATGTTGGAGAGCCCACGTGTAATTTGTTCTTTGTAATACAGAAAATTTAAATTGATACATTTTTGTAAATCCTTAGACATACATTACATCGGGAGAAAAGGAAATTTCATTTTGTAATTTAATTTTCACATGGACCAATACTTATGGAAGTTTGTACTCTTAGCAAAGGGACTTGTAGATTTCGTGATTTAAGGCCGGTTTAATCCAGACACATAGCAGTCTTGCTTGCCCTCAAGGGCAAAAATAAAGATAACCTTCCCGATTTGGGG